>CAEFZY010034130.1:0-16294 GCA_903066815.1 Brachyrhaphis roseni
CGCAGGACCCCGCCTCCGGCCACGCCCCCAGACCCCCGAGCCCCACCCCCAGCAGCGAGTCGGACCAGTGGGGGGTCGGCGCCGAAGCCCGGCTGGAGCTGGGCAACCTGGAGAGGTGCAGGCGGCGGGAGGAGAGGAGGCGGCGCTACGAGAGCCTGCTGGGCTTCTCTCTGGGGCGCAGCGGGCCGCAGGGCGGCGCCACGCGACCTCTGAGCCCCAGGTCCCAGCTGAAGACGGAGGAGCGGATCGCAGATTGCTGGAGGCGGGTGGAGAGGACAGCGCTGAGACCAGAGAGGACGGTGGCGCTGCCCACCGAGTCCAGAGACACTCTGGAGACAGAGACGCTGCTGCAGGGCTGCAGGACGCTGGTGAGGGACGCGATGCGGCGCAGCAGGTGCTGCAGGTGCTGCATGCAGATATCTTATAAGACAAAACTTTTCAGGCAGATGCAGGAACTGTTTTTCAGTCAATAATTTCTTAATATTGATAAAAAGTTTTAAATCTACTGGCAGATTATTTCATTTATTTGTTCCATGTTATGGGGAATGTGGAAGTAGTTTATTTTCATCAATATTAAGGAATTATTTAATTAAAAAAGGTTCCCACTTCTTGCTGATAAATTACTTTAAAGTCAGTTTCATCTTATTTCAGGAGTTATTTACAGTAGAAAAGGTCAGGATTACTTGGTAAGGTTCTGTCAGTTTTCCTCTGTGGATTCGAAACACCAGTTTGGATCTGCAGATTCATTCCTGCTGTTTGACTCTTCCTTCCTTTCTCCTGCTGTTGGAGGTCGATGACCTGAAGGCCCAGCTGGCGGACTTGGAGCGCCGCAGACTCCAGCTGGAAGATCGTCTCAGAGCCGCCGGATTCTGTCCGGAGCAGGTCTGTGAACGCAGCGCCTTGTTTATCCAGAACCTCCTGCTTTCTGTCAGGTTGAACAGAACTCAGTTCATCTCAGAGTAAAAATACTATTTAATCCATGATTGAAGCTAAAATTTATGCTATAAAGTTGCGATATTTTAACTGTTGGAGGATTTTGTAAAAAAACACGTTATTTCTCCAGTTAGTGTTAGCGCTATGCTAGCATGTTTATTTTTATTTACCCAGATAAAAAAGTTATTTTAAAAAAGAATACATAATGAATATTGTTCTTTACATGAAAAGCTAGTATTTTTATTTCTTTACATTTTTAGAAGTTTTTAAGAGCTGCGTGGAGCTGAGCTCTGCTAACATCCAGGGAATCATTTAATGTCAATAAATGTGGAAAAGTTCAACTGAAGTGAATCATTTATATCCAGATTGGATCAAAGTTTTACTTTTTCTGTAGATTAATGTAAAAACGTGATAAATGCAACAATGTTGATGTGAAGTTTTTCCTTTCGCATGATTTTCTCCAGCTGGACCTTCTGGTTCCGTCCGACCCGGTTTTCCACCCTTCAGATGGGAGCTTGACTCTGCCGCTGAATGAGTCCGAGCGGCTGTGCAGAGACCTGCTGCAGCAGCGCAGAGACCTGCTGCAGCAGCGCAGAGACTCCTCGTCAGCTGCATGTCTGTCCAGCATCTGGTTGCTCCTTCCAGACGGAGATTCAGCAGAAACAGACGGTTTGGTTTCAGCTGCAGCCGGCGGCCAGCAGGGGGCGCCTCAGGCCGACGGAGCAGTTCCAGGATCCAGCTGCCGCTCCCGCCGGCAGAACCAGCAGAAGTCTGACGGGACAGACCCGGACAGCCGCGCGGCAGTGAAGAGTCTGTCCCAGGAGGTGGCGCTGCTCAGCAGCCAGAACCGAGCTCTGGACCAGCGCAACCAGGAGATGCTGAACCAGCTGACCGAGGCGGACCAGGAGATCGACCGGCTGAAGGCCGAGCTGGGCCGCTGCTCCAACGAGCCGCTCCGCCGGAACCAGGAGCTGCTGGCGGCGTCTCTGGAGAAGAACCTGAGGCAGATGGAGGTTCTGCTGCGACTCAAACACTCAGCAGAACCAAACGGACCAGAACTGCAGCTGGAGCGGACCTGCAGGAAACCAGAGCAGGAAAACATGGAGCTGAAAGAAGCAACAGCTGAAGACGTCACTGTGGAGAAACCGGACCAGAACCAGAACCAGGTCGTTTCTGCTGAAGAAAACATGCAGGAAGTGATAGCAGGACCGGTGATGAGGCTGCAGGCGTTGGCGCAGCTGCTGGAGGTCATCAACGGTTTGGACCTCAGAGAGGAAGAAGAGGAAGAGTTCTGGAAATCCATCCAGAACAAGATGAAGAGCGACCCGGCCCGGCTGCAGCAGCCAATAGGAAAGCAGCTGGAGCAGGCCGGCCATGCGCTGCTGCACCCTGAGGAAGAGGAGGAGGAAGAGGAGAGCTGGGGAAGAGCTTCAGAGAACCGCAGATTTACTGATGAGCTGAGGAAGCTGAGAGGCGTCACTCTGAGCAGAATATCGTGTCTGAACCGCATCGCTGCCTCCGGCCGCAGCACCGCATGCGACCGCCTGAAGTCTGCTTCGCACCTCGCATCGTCTGCGGCGGCGGACGCATTCTGCTGCGTTCGGCTCAGCAGGCTGCGGTCCAGATACCAGAGGAGAGTCTGTTCCAGCTGCAGCGGCCGCATGGAGGAGAACCAGGAGCTGAACACCAGACCGGAGGATGCGTGGGCCACAGATGTTGCCCAGCTGAGCACGAGCTGCCAGACTGATGGAGGTCAGAGGTCAACAGCAGCAGGCTCAGAGGAAATGCTGCACATGGAGCAGAATGAAATTTCTCTGATGAGGCTGCAGGAGACGCAGCAAAGCTCTGACCTGCGAGCCGAAGGGGAGACGCTGCGGGAGGAGCTGAGGCGAATGCAGGAGCAGCACCGGCGGGAGGTCGCTCAGCTGAAGGTAGGGGGCGCCACTGCTGCACGTTTTACCTTCACTTCCTGTAAAATCTGTGACATCATCAGCTGATTGGGTTTCTGACTGTCAGCTGATTTCTCTGAAACCATTTTGAGCTGAACTGGTGTGTGCGTGCGTGTGGGGGTGTTCGTGTGTGTTGCAGGCCACCTGTGAGCGTGCCCTCGTCACCATGGAAACCTGTCATCTGAGGGAGGTAGAGGAGCTGCAGCGCCTGCACCAGCAGGAGGTGGAGCGCCTCCTGGTGGAGAGAGACAGATTGTTGGAGGAGGAGAGCTCTGCCACTGTGACCGGTGAGTTCTGTTATCCCTACTGACCACCAGAGGGCAGCATTGATGTAACAATTTTAAATTAACAAAACTTAAAAATTTTATTACAATAAATAAATAATGCAGCCTATCGGATGACCAATCAGAGGCCTGACTCGTCCACGGCTCTGTTCCTTGGGGGTTTTTTCGCGTGCGGTTTGTTTTTCATGGCTTCAACCTTTTGATACTGGATCTTCGGACGCCTGACTGCCTGTTGATGGGAGCAGCGGTGTGACCCTCTGTCAGAGGTCAGAGGGTAGAAGCAACCCTCTCTCCTCTGCAGGCCTATAGAGGTTCTTCTGTGCCTCGATGCATGCCTCTCCCCCCATCTGGAGCGCATGCCTCTTACAAAACAAGATGTGTCCTAGTCAGCCCTGAAAGCTGCCTGACTCCATCTCAGGGTTATTTTGGATTCACCTTCAATGAGGGCTTGCCCACCATCAGGTTGGACTTCATACTCTGGTTGATCAATGAGTTCAGGCTGGTCAGCCCTTACATCGCCTTCCTACAGCTGCTAGGCAAACGGACATCACTCACTCGCATTTGCAGAGGATGCCAGGCTGCACAGGCTTCTCAAACTCACAGGGACATGGTCTCCATGGACAGACAGGGGCGTCCCCATGCGGACGGTTGAGTGTCACAGAGACGAGGTTATGAGGGATGGGGTGCAGGGTGTCTAAAGGATTGATCCAAACACATAAACATACTGGAGCTGTGCGTTGGGCATTTGGCTCTAAGGCACTTTCTGCAAGACTTGTTCTAATCCGGTCAGACAACACCTCAGTTATCCACCACATCAACCACCAAGGAGGCACCAGGTCAGCGCTGAAGAGGTCCAGAGTTCTTCTGGAATGGGCTTCTGTCCTCCTGGTGAACGATGTTCTTACCAGGGCAACACAACCAGACTCCCTCCTGCCAGGTACCTGCTTCAGGAGAGTGGTCTCTTCAGCGATGTTGCTGGAAGCTCATTATTTGCCAGGATGGCCGTGGTTCCCACTGCTGCGCAGTCTGTGCCCTGGTGTCTTTGACCAGGAGGGATTTGCTTTCTCTGTTGGTGAGAATGATACCGGCACCCTGATCCTCTGGACCAGGATCTTCTGCCAGGCTCCTCTGGTTCCGTCTGAGTGCTCAGGATTCCTTGTGACATTGCTGGTATCAACACTGCCCTCTGCTGGTCAGGAGGGATTCACATAAACGTAGTTACATTGGTAACTTTAGTTCCTCTGGACTGCAGTCTGACCAGCAGAATCCGATCTAAATTGACCCGCCTCTACTTCCTGTTTGCTCAGCGATCGAAGCCATCAAGAACGCCCACCGCGCCGATCTGCAGAGGGAGATCCAGAGAAGGAGCCAATCAGAGAACTGCATCGGAAACTCGCAGCTGGAGGAGGTCCACAGGTACGTGAGCCGGGCCGGTCGGGTTCAGGTCGCATCCGCCTGCAGAAACGTTCTCATGGGAAACTTTCAACTCCGACCTCTTTCCTTCTAACCAAAGACAGATGGAGGGATTTTCAGTAAAAAACCTGATTATCAGAAAAACGCAGAGAGATTTTTTATCCATCAGCTAAAAAATTAGCTGGTATTATTACATGTAAACTTTAGGAAAATTAAACTGCTGCTGTATTTCATCAGATTTTAAACAGTTTTTTTTCATAATCATGAAGAACAGGTCCAGGTTTCAGGTGGGTGAAAGGTTTAGTTTTGTGATCATTTCCAATGTAACATTTGATTTAAAACCTAAATTTGAGAAACATTATTTACAGTTGAAGGCAGATAAATAAAGATTTAAAAAGATAATAAAAAGACACATTTTTGTGTGAAGTTAAATCAAACCAAACGTTCATGTTCAGGTCTGTTAAATTACCTAAAATTATTTCTATTTGCTAAAAGCCAGAAAATGTCAAGGAGGTTTTTTTTAGAGATTTTTTGTAATTTTCTTGGCCCAGTCAGGTGCATACAGTTCTAACCCTAACCCAAAACATCAAATTTAGTTATATTTTAGTATAACTTGCTGTGGAATATAGAAGATATTATTAAAAACAGCAATAAATGATCATCTGATGGTGATTTAAAACTGTCTTCTTTAGTTCATTTGTATTGTTTTATCTCCAAGCTGTGCTGCTGGAAAAGTTGGAAAGGTTGCCTTGAAGATTTTGAATTTTGCGGCGGAGTGTGTGAATCTGAGTGTTAATCGGTGTGTGTGTTTCCAGGGAGGAGCTGGCCTCCTTCCAGCAGGAGCTGGATGTTTTGTCCCAGCAGTTCTCCCTCAAGTGTCTGGAGAACGGACACCTGGTCCAGGCCCTGGAGGCCGAGAGGAAGGCCTTGGGTCAGTGTCAGCAGGAGAACCGGGCCCTGCGGAGCCGCAACCAGGTGACAACCTGCTGCTGGTCTCACTGAGGCCTGAAGCATCAAAAACTCCTGAATCTTATGGTAAAAACTGGACGTCTTCAGGTCAGAACGGTGGTGGACAGAGAAGCTCCACCTCTGATTGATTGAGAAATAATCTACTGGTAAAATGATGTTAGGGTCAGACTAAAAGATTATTTTAAAATGATGAGAATAAAGTCACATGAGAATAGTCATATTGAATAATTGCAATAATACAAGAAAAAAGTCATAATATTACGAGAATAAAGTAATAATTTAATAATAAATTATTGATAATTTACAACGACTAACATTGAGCATCTTGTGAAGTTCTACTTTAGTATCAATTTTAGTAATATGGGAATATTTCATATTTTAACATCAAATGAGATGATTTCACAATCAACATGACGAGATCTTAATAACTCCATCAAAGCTCTGAATTTAATTTAATTTAAGGTTATTCCTTATGAATGTTTCCTCATAATTTAAAACAATAATGTTTTTCTGGTTTCCAGGAGCTGAGCCGTCACCTGGCGGCCGAGATCACCAGACTGTGTCCTGTGGCCAATCAGGAGCAGCTGCCGCTCGGCCAGAGCAGGGACGGCTACGAGGTGGAGGTGAGCCGGGGGCGGGGGTCAGGAGGTCAGGGAGTCAGGGAGGTCAGAGCCTGTTGTTATAAATTTGTTCAATCGTTTCCAAAAGAATTTAAAAACTAAACATCATTTTAATTCAGCAAATGTACAAAAATCATTTTTCAGTTCTGGATCAATAAATAAAATGCATTTTAGTTTAATTTTTGTTTTCTTGGCCTGTGAAACAAAGTTTGGACACTCCTGGTTTAGAGGAAAGAATGTGTCAGAATGGCCTAGTCAAAGTCCAGAACTAAATCCAGTTGAGATTTTGTGGTAAGATTTAATAAAGTGCTGCTCAGAGACGCTGCCTGGTGTTGGTCTGTGATCAAACAGAATCATCTGGATCTTCTTCCTGTCCAGATCACGCTGCGGGTTCATGAGGCCGAGGTTCAGAGTCTGAAACAGGAAGTGGCGTCTCTGAAGGACGAGCTGCAGGTGGCGGTGAAGGTCGGTGTCCCGCACGCTACAGCGTTCTGGTTAAAAAACTACAATCAGAAACGGATTTCTGTTTCAACGTAGGACAAGAGGAACGCAGCAAAGAAGTACCAGGATGTTCACACGGAGCTGAGCTACAGCAGAGCCAGAGCCGAGCAAGAGGCGGAGGATCACCGGGCGCTGGGGAGGCCTCAGCCTGACCTCAGGATGACCTCCAGCCTCCAGGACGACCTCCAGCCTCCAGGATGACCTCCAGCCTTCAGCCTGACCTCCAGGACGACCTCCAGCCTCCAGGACGACCTGTTAACTCTGTCTGAACACAACAGGTCTTCATTTCTGTGCCATATTTTATATGAGCAATACCTTTCTTTAAAGTATTTTTAAAATATAACTCATTTACTTTAATTTATTTTTATAACTTTAAAACATTGTTTTTACTGAATGCACCTTCTCAATTTGTGCTAATTTAAAAATATATTTTGGGGCTCCAAGTTTTTCATTTTACTGTAATTAAAATATTTCTATTTTCCAGAAATAAACTAAAAAACATTGTTTTCATTTTTTATTAATATGTCTTACAGGCTGAATCCACATAGTGATAAATTTGGCTTTTCAGTAAAGGTTTGGGTGATTATTTTGTAAAATTCAGTTTGACTTAAAGCAGATTCCTTCTCAGGTATCAGGTAAATATTTCACACAAATTAATTTAATAAGAAAATAAATATCCTAACACTTTATATGGAATTTGTTGATTTTTAGCAACAATAGATTATTAAAAGAACATAGTACTAAGAAATAAGTTATTTTGACAAATAGAGCATTAACCAAAATTCCTCAAAAATACAAGGATATATTTAAATGACTCAGATTATGTCAGCTAAAAAAAAAGAGAACTGTCCCAAAAAATTAATACATTTTTATCACAATGTTGTCCACTATAGAGTCCCATATATTCAAAAATATATGAAAATATTCCTTAATTTCAATCCAAAAATGAAAAATCCAAAATGACAAAAGCACCAAAAGATGAGAAAAAATGGTGGTGCCACCAAAAACCCGCAAAAAAAAAAGTTCCAGATTGTTTTTCTTCCTCCTCTGGCACCGGGCGGCGGTTCCTTGGTGGCGTTTCCTTGGTGGCGTTTCCTGGGCGGCGTTTCCTGGGCGGCGTTTCCTGGGCGGCGGTTCCTTGGTGGCGTTTCCTGGGCGGCGGTTCCTGGGCGACGGTTCCTGGGCGGCGGTTCCTGGGCTGAGGTTCAGCTTCCAAATGCTCCATGTGGCGCTGGGGCCAAATCTGACCGCCTTTATGTCTCTTCTTTCATTTTTTACTTGTTTCAAACATTCATAATGGCAAATCTCCCGCTGCACAGATATGGAGCCCCTTTTTATTTGGTTATCACAACCACACCTAAAACCTGAGGAAACTGGAAAATTCAACAATCAAACTGTGCTAAAAAATACATATTACTTTCTAACTTATTTAGTCAAAAGAAAACAAACATAGAGGTTATGTTGCAATTTATTTGAATTAAAATATATTTATTTTTTGTAAGCAAAAGGTGTTCAAGTTCATCATCACACTGCAGATACTGGATTTTATTTCTACGGTGGATTTTAGGGAGTTAAAAATACTTAACTGATGTAATTATGTTTAACTGATGGATGGATGATGGATGGATGGATGGATGGATGATGTATGGATGGATGGATGGATGGATGGATGATGGATGGATGGATGGATGGATGGTGTTTAAAAAGTTGGATAATTTTTCCACTTTTCATCATCAATATTAGAAATATTGGAATATCTTCTGCAGTCAATATCCTTTTTACTCTGGTTTTGTTAAAAAGATTAGTATAATTTCATAATTTTTCACAATATATCCATTTATTATCAAGAAGATGATT
This sequence comes from Brachyrhaphis roseni, assembly GCA_903066815.1. Lineage (NCBI taxonomy): Eukaryota > Metazoa > Chordata > Actinopteri > Cyprinodontiformes > Poeciliidae > Brachyrhaphis > Brachyrhaphis roseni. The sequence continues at coordinate 8,527 of CAEFZY010034130.1, forward strand.
ATATTCTTTTAAAAAGAGAATATCTCCTATTTTCCTCCATTTCTGATATTTTAAAACCACTGCGGTAGTCAAATGTAGCAAAATATAAGTTCTTTGTTAAATTAAACGCTATTATTGAATAATTTTTAAATAAATATTAGTAAATAATAAATATAATGTGTAAAATATAATCCGTTCATAAATAGTCCCTCCAGGGTTTTATTTTGAAGGAGCGCGCTTCTCTTCCGGTGTGTCGGATATAAAACCGCTACTTGACTCTGTTGGAATATGGTGTCCATGATGACAACTTGAAAATCCCAACTGCAGTCAGAGGCGATAGTACCTGCTGGAACCAGTTCGGTGAGGATGAAAGCGGGTCCGGCTCGGTTCGGGAGCCGCCTGGCGTGGTAGCGTCCTCCCGCCGCCGGGCTAGCATGAACTGGGGCGGCCGCCGCTTTTGTTTACATCCAGTCCAGATGATGGTGATGATGGGCCCGGAGAGGCGTGTTGGCTAACCCCGCTACTCGAGCTGCTTCCAGGGAAGGCGTCCTCGGGAACCCGCCGTGTTCGGACCGGGTCGGTCCGTCCAAACCGCCGCCGCCTGAAGGGTGAGCTGACCGACGTCACTGACCGTAACTGACCGCTTTACGCAGCTGAAGCGACTAACCAGGCCTGCCTGTTAGAAACACTTTAAACATCATTAACCTGAAAGCATGCAGTCTGTATTTAAAATAGAAAATAAAAAATAAACTGTACAAACATTAATCACACTTTTAATTAAGTAGATAAAATTTAAGCTAAATTGTAAATGATTTTATTTACTAAATCTAAATACTTAATTGTCTTCAAAAAATAACCATAGGCCTTTACAACTCTGCATATTATTAAAGTTAATTATTTAATCCTAAAATGAAATGCATACTTTATATAACGGTACATATGAGGTGAAATAACATCTCTGTCAATTTTACTATAACAAAAACCCAGAATGGAAGTTTCTCAGAAAATTAGACTAATATCCTAATTACATTTTTAATACAAAAATACTATGATGTGGAAGAGGAAGACTTGACTGTCCAGAAGACGGTCATTAAGGTCCTGTTGCAATAAGCAATAAAATAATTAATCACATGATAAATTAAAACAAACTCAATCATTTCCATTTGGATAATTTACTGTTTTTCTCTTTCTACCAAAAACTGGATGATAAAAGTCTTCAGTTTGGTCTATAGAGATTTCATAATTCATTTTATTCCTTGTTTCTGTTTTGTTTCTTTATTTTGGATATTTAAAATGTCTTCCAGTTCCAGTGTTAAATGTTCTTAAGAAATTAAAGTTTATTGATCTTTGAGATTGATGTCATTATAATTATATTACATACTTGGAAATTATCTCAAAATAACAATATTAAAATTGATTGCAATAACTTCTGAGACAGTTAATTGTCCAGCAGAATTTGCTATTGTGACAGTCACAAGAGGTTGTTGCTAAAGAAGCTGGTTGTTAGGAGAACGTTGAGTGGAAGAAAAAACATGCAATATTGCTTCTTTTGAAATAAAAAAAAAATGATATCATGACAAGGAAGCTGCATGCAATGCATTGAGGGTTTCACCATCATCTAGCACCTTGTGCATGCTAAGAGGAAGAATGGAGGTGCAGATCCAGGGACCATTAGAACCACCTTACCGAATAAAACAGCAGAAATCTTTGAGTGAATTGGGAAGATGGCCCCACATGACAAGCTACTCGGTAAAAGCAGCAACAACTTAATGTGCCAGAGAATGACCGGGAGAAACCTTTCTGGGAGAGAAATACAACGTGGCTTATGGCAACGAGTGGGCTGGATGGAAAGACAGACTGAAGCACTGATCATGGCAGCACAGGAAGAGGCATTTGGCACAAGAGCTGCAGAGGTCAAGGATCAACCAGACAGGATCCAACATGGAGAAAGTTAAGCACATAGCACAAGCACCTTCATCCTTTCTCTAAGTCCAGCCACCCTGCGGAGGATGAGCACTTCAGCCGCTTGTATCCAGGATTTTGTTCTTTCGGTCGTGATCTCATGGCCATAGGTAAGATTCTGGACTTTATATGTGTGGTTGGCACATTAGACGCATTGAAGGAGAAATCGCTCTAAAATCAACATGGCAGCACAACTTGTTGCATTTAATTGAACTGCAGAACTTCTGGAAGAATTTCATTTGGAAAGATGAGACCGATGTAGAAATGTTTTCCAGTATTCCCACTCTGTCGTCATCCTTCATGTCTGTGTCACTAAATAGAGTAAAACCAACTTCTGACCCCTTTAATGGTGTGCTCTTGTTCTGCAGTGATGGACGTGTCCTCTCAGGACCCACCTCTCATGGCCATGGACCTATCAAAGAGCTACACTCCGCTGACCCGCAGCCGCACCGAAGCCGCAGACCTGGCTAAAAAGCCTGAGTGGTACCACCGACGGCCGGCGAACTGCAGCACAGACGGTACCTCTGCATACAGATCCTCGTCCTCCTACAGCCCGCTCTCCCAGCAGGGGGTCCCTGTCCACTGCAGAGACATGGAGCAGGGGCCAGAGTCTCTGGGCAGCTACATAAGCTCAACTGTGGCTCCGGGTCTGGATCTTTTTCACAGCAGAACGCATGGCAACCTGTGGCACGGTGGTTACTACGGAACCGACCAAAGCGGGGATCAGGTTCCCGAAAGCAGCGGTGCAGAGGAGAGCGACAGCGGCTCTGACGTTATCTTCCTGGTTTCTTCCGCGAAGGAGCCTCTGTTGTGTGGCTCTTTCATCCAGGACAGCGTGAGGCACATCGTGGAGCCCGTTTCCCCTGCCATGTCCTCGTTGGATGAAGGAAGAGGTTGCTATCTCCTACCTCAGCCCATGAGCTCACCGAGTGCCGACAGCTCGTACTCGGAGGACTCGTCGGACAGCTCAGTAGACATTCCAGTGCACCATGCCAGACCCGTAGTCCTCCTTTCAGACCTCAACACCGTTTACGGACACCCTGGTGAATCGGTCGCGGATGCTTCAAGTGACGACAGCGACGTCATTGAAGTTTCTGTCACGAACCGTAAGAAGGAAAGGCAATGCTACAAGAAAAGTCCGCCTAAAATAAAGAGAGAGGGGGAAAGAGTGTCATCTAGAGAGGTGCGGCGCAGTTCCAGAGTAAGAAAATCTGAGTCAGAAATGCCTCGGTTAACTTGCTCCGTGTCACGACACAGCTTGAGAAGACGCGTCAAAAACGACGCAGTGGGTATTTATAACGAAAGCAGTGACTCTGAGGACTTGATTGAGTATGCTCTGAAGTTTTCCAGCTCCGAAGAATCCGTCTCACAGCCAAACCTTCCACAGAAAGCGAGCAGCCATTCAGAGGAATCCAGCGGGAACGCCCAAACCGACAGGAAGTCTCCTCCGAAGGAAGCTCAATTCACAAAACTAATACATTACAAACAAAAAAAGACTCTCAGTCTTCCTAAAACTAAAAAGGTTCAAAAAGCAAAGCAGAAGCCGATTTGCAGCATCCCTCCATCAGAGCAACAGACGGTTTCTGACAGTCAGACCACAGCAGGGAAAAAACAGGTTGCGAGGCGAAAAAGGAAAAGGCGCCCACAGACCGGACCTTCTGCGCTGTTTTCTCCCAGAGAACCTGAAATCCTGCTCAAATATGCAAAATCTAAGGATAAAAAGGACAGAAAACCTGCCAGCTTCTGCCCGTTCGTCCACATGGAGCAGCAGCTGTGCAGGGTAGTCAACTACCAGGACGATGAAGGGACGATTCCCAGCAGCAAAGGATGGAAGACCGTCTCCAAATCTGGGTTTGTCCCCTGCACGTCCTGCTTCCAGCTGGGTCGGCCCAGCTCAGACGGCGGCGGTCCGGACCAGCTGCTCTGCTGCCTGTGTGGATGGACGGCCAACACCATGGGCCTTGGCGACCTCCACGGCCCCTACTGCCCCGCCGTCGCTTCTCTAGACGGTCAGATGTGCAGAACTGATCAAAACGACCACCTGCAGAAACTCTCTAACGGCCATTTGCCGAACTCCTCTGAGGACGACTGCAGTCCTGATACAACTTTGCTCAGAAGCGAGAAAGTCTCTCCCACTAAGGTGCCTCTTTATCTAAGTGAGTGCTGGATCCATGAGGACTGCGGTATCTGGTCCGCCGGCGTCTTCCTAGTCCGGGGAAAGCTGTACGGCCTGGAGGAGGCCGCCCAGATCGCACAGGAAACGGTGAGTGACTTCCTGTTTGGATCGGTGTGTTGGTTATCGGCGCTTTAGCTTTAGCTTTGGATGGACTCCACACAGAGCAGCAGTGCTGATGTTTCCTCTGCTGCTGTGAGGCTGAAACTGCTGGTGGAGCAGCAGAAACCTCCCAGAGTGATGGAGGGAAATTCTGCAGAGTGACAGTCAGGGAAACGGGTCGGTGTGGAAGTGGAACCAATATGGTGGTAAGAAACTGGGGCTGCACAGGAACAGGAAGTGATGTCATTGAGACATTATTGGTGAATATTGTGGGGAAGTGATTGATTATGGTTAAGTTATATTTTCCTCGCTCTTTGTTTTCCATCATCATTACTCTGAACGTCCCTCTGGATTCCTGCAGCTTGTTCAGGTTTCTGTTACATTTCTGATCTGATTGGTTGGTAGATCTGCTCCACCTGTCATCAGCCTGGTGCCATAATGGGATGTTTCCAGAAGGGCTGCCTGAGGAATTATCACTACCCATGTGCCATTCAGTCAGGTAAACCGTGTTTAAAGGTTTGATTTATTGATTATTGAATCAAACCTTTATTGATTGGCTGTGGTGAACAGCTCTGCTCAGCGTTCCTCCATCTTGATTCTCTCTCAGGCGCCGTCCTCAACGAAGAAAACTTCTCCATGAGATGTCCAGAGCACAAGGTCAGCACAGGACAGGGAGCATCCATCCATCAGTCCATCCATCAGTCCATCCATCAGTCCGTCCATCAGTCCATCCATCCATCAGTCCATCCATCAGTCCATCCATCAGTCCATCCATCAGTCCGTCCATCCATCCATCAGTCCATCCATCCATCAGTCCATCCATCCATCAGTCCATCCATCAGTCCATCCATCCATCAGTCCATCCATCCATCCATCAGTCCATCCATCAGTCCATCCATCAGTCCATCCATCCATCAGTCCGTCCGTCCATCAGTCCATCCATCCATCAGTCCGTCCATCCATCAGTCCATGCATCCATCAGTCCATCCATCCATCAATCCGTCCATCAGTCCTTCCATCCATCAGTCCGTCCATCAGTCCGTCCATCAGTCCGTCCATCCATCAGTCCATGCATCCATCAGTCCATCCATCCATCAGTCCGTCCATCAGTCCATCCATCCATCAGTCCATCCATCCATCAGTCCGTCCATCCATCAGTCCGTCCATCCATCAGTCCGTCCATCATCAGTCCGTCCATCAGTCCGTCCATCAGTCCGTCCATCAGTCCGTCCATCAGTCCGTCCGTCCATCAGTCCGTCCGTCCATCAGTCCTTCCATCCATCAGTCCGTCCATCCATCCATCAGTTCATCCATCCATCAGTCCGTCCATCAGTCCATCCATCCATCAGTCCGTCCATCCATCAGTCCGTCCATCCATCAGTCCGTCCATCCATCAGTCCATCCATCCATCCATCAGTCCGTCCATCAGTCCATCCATCCATCAGTCCGTCCATCCATCAGTCCATCCATCCATCCATCAGTCCATCCATCAGTCCATCCATCCATCAGTCCGTCCATCAGTCCATCCATCCATCAGTCCATCCATCAGTCCATCCATCCATCAGTCCATCCATCCATCAGTCCATCCATCCATCAGTCCATCCATCCATCCATCAGTCCATCCATCAGTCCATCCATCCATCAGTCCGTCCATCAGTCCGTCCATCCATCAGTCCGTCCATCAGTCCATCCATCCATCAGTCCGTCCATCCAGTTTAAATGATGAAGTCTGATCCTGATGATCAACTTTAATGTATTTCGTCTTTGACTTTAATTTGTATTTGTTAATATGAAGGTTATTTTTGTTAGCGTTGTACTGACTGCAGCTGGTCCGGTTCTTACAGGGTCCATTTAAAGGTTCTGCTTCAGTACTGGCAGAGGAAATTCCTCTGTTGTGTAAAACCAGCCTGATCACACGGCTTTAATGAATACAGTAAATGAACTGATGACTTTCATCTGGTTCTGCTTTGAAAAATGTCAGTTAATTTCTGAAATGTCTCTTCTTTCTTTTAAATCAACCAGAATAAAACGTTCCCACCTGCAGCCAGACAAGACAAGAGATGACAGTGAAGACGTGCGGCGGCCATGGAGGTTTGGAGGTTTGTCCTCTTTCTGTTTTTATCTGTTCCACTCATAACATACAGAAACATAGAAGCTTCTTTATTTAGTTTCCCTCAAAATCAGGCTGCTGACGGTTCAGCTTCTTAGAGTTCATGATGTTCATGTGACTGCAGTTCCTTATGTTAACACAAGGGGGCAGCATCAGTTCACTGGTCAGAACTGAGCCGATGTTCTGCTGAGGAACAAAAACATTCAGAAAACCTGAAGAACTGCAGGTTCTTCTCCTTCCTGACATGGAGGTCCGGTTTTATGTAATCCTAATTTCTCTGGTTCTGACACGCTGGTCGTCATGGAGACCAAATCAACTCTCCTCGTTCATCACAACAAATTACATGTGAAGAGTCCAGTTCAGGGTTCATGAAGTTATCTTCAGTAATATTTAGTCACCTGTTACTTTCTGACCAATCACTGCAACTCACCTGAATTTCGACCAATCCCATTGATTAGCCCTCTTCTGACTTAACTTCCTGTTTCATGGCGTCTCTTGAAAGCCAAACCTGCAAGATGAAAACATGATGCTAAACTGTAATATCAGCCTTTTTAGTTTATTCTTGGAAATAAAGACATATTCTGTAGGATTTTGCTTCTCCAGCATAAAGTTCCTGTTAACTTCAATGACCATATATGGAATTTGACCACATATTTGCACTTTGACCTCTCCTTAGGACAGGATTTTCTTTGCACTTTAAATACTAACTGTTCAGATCTTGTCCTTTGTGGAAATGTGTGCTGCAATTTAAACTTATAAGACTGTGTTATCAAAAAATCAAATCAAATTTTATTTGTATAGCACATTTCAGCAGCAGGGCATTTCAAAGTGCTTTACATCATAAACAGAAACCGCAGCAGTGAAAGCAATAAACAACAATAAAAACATGTCAAAAAATGATTTTATTCTCCAACAATCCAATAAAACATGAGAACATCCTGAAGAAAGTGAACCAGGTGAACTTTCTACTGGACCAAACTTTGTTTTCTGTTTTTGGAAATGACCACCGGTTCTGTCTGAGATCTTCTGATGTTTCTGCTTCCTGCTTTAGATTTTTTTGTATCATTTCCATGTTTTATTTTATTTTTTTAAGTCCTCTGATCTAACTCTGAGTTTGAAACGTTTTCTGAGTTTTGTTCTTTAAGAAGTAACGGCTGTTTTACTGTAAATAAAACGGCCTAGTTCATACACCAGATGTTGTTAATCATCCTGGCGCTCCTGTGACTCGCCTGTTATTGTGTCTCCTATCCCAGAATGCTCCACTGATCTCCTCAGAGCACGGCGGCGGCCATGACGGTGGGCGTGGCGGCGGCTTCACCTCAAAGCTTTCTGAGGAACCGGAGCGGCGGAGGAACCCGCTTCGCCTGTCATGACTGAATCAGGGTCCACTTTATTTATTCCTGGATATTTTGACCTTTGTTCAGTTCTTTTGTTCGGTTCCT
>CAEFZY010034132.1:0-59193 GCA_903066815.1 Brachyrhaphis roseni
ATCTATCTATCTATCTATCTATCTATCTATCTATCTATCTATCTATCTATCTATCTATCTATCTATCTATCTATCTACAGGGTGGTGTATATATTACATATTGCACACACAGAACCGATGATCCACTGCATCCTCAGCTCCATAATTGAAGCCTAAGTGTAAAAGCTACTCTCAAAGCCATTTGTGATGCTCTTTATTGATTCATTTTTCAAGAATTTTCTGCCTTTCTACTCTGCAAGCCTGAGTATTTTTTTTCTGTTTTTACTCCAAGAGCTTTGATTTTTCACTTTGATTTCAGTCCAACCTGAGCTAAAAGCTTGTGCCAGGTCTGTGACATCAAGCCTCTGGGCCACTTGGTTATGCAAATCAACACTGCATAACACTACAAGGGAAATTTTGTTTGACCTCAAAATGATACCACAAAAAAGAAAGCATTTGACAAAAGTTATATGACAGAAGACATATGTGATGTGCAATATTGCATATGCACATCACATTTGCGTATTTTATTTTATTTTTTGTGTAAAAGATGAAACTCCTTTGCCCTTTCTGTTTCTCAACCAAAGCTGAACAGACCAGAATGAGTTTTGGTAGCCTATCTTAACAACATGCACTACTTTGCAGAAACTTCTGATACATCTACTCTCCTTGCTCTTCCCAAGGCTCTTGAATAACATCTTATTCTCTGTGATGACTTTTTCATCTTGAAGAGCACCTCGAGGCTTCCTCAATTCAAAAGCAGGTTGAGTACTGAGAGGGTCTTTAACACCAAAACTCACAAAAAATAAGAAATGATGTTGTGGTCTATTCATTGAGAAATAATTACCTAATCATTTTCCTGTTTCCTGAGGGAAATGTAAATAACCAATCATTTTATAGAAAATATGTTACAGTGTTCAGCCGGTGTGTTTTAAATTAAACATCCAATTAAAAAATGCAAATAACTTCTTGTGAGATCTACAGCATTCCCAGTAAATAGTAAATGAGTCAACCCTAAATTTCAGCATGCTGTTAGGTGAGGAAGCCTTTAAAATGTATACGTAACTATAGTTATTACAGCAGAGAAATTATGTGCCTGTCATAATTCAAAGACCAATGATGCATTTTCTTTCATATGTTTGTCAGATGGCTTGCTACAGCTAATATATTGTGCTGCACTCACAACATTTTCACATTCATTAGATAAATCGACCTTTTCACAACCACAGTAACACCTTTTAATTTATACTTAGGTAAAAGTACTATTTTCCTCACACACATTTACACACGGATCAATGTATCGACAGAACCAAAGCGTTCAGTGTGTCACTCGATGACACTTTCTAGAGGCAAGGTTCGAACTAACAGCCTCCTGACTGACAGATATCTTCTCCTTACCCCTATAGGCGGTTACTCCAGTCTGGAATCCTGCCCTTCACCTGTTTCAGAGACAAACATTTTCCTAAAATCAATTAGAGTGAAAAAGAAGCTGCATTTCAGTTGGTTCAAAACAATAACTTAGTAAAGTGCATGGTTCAGTGATAATAATTATCATTAACAACTTATACATTTTTAAAATGGTTGTATCAGCTGGTGGTTCCAAAACAGTTGTATGAAACAGCAGCTTAGTGTTAGTGTTGTGAAATCCTGCTGACTTTAATGTGCAAAACCCAAATAACCATTTTAATTTCTTGTTGCAACTCAAAAATGACCTGTATTTATGGACCAGTGGCACTTTTTTTTTTATTTCATCTACAAGTAAAATCTCTTTAAATTGTCATCAGTGGGTTGTCTATGCGTGATCTCAATGTGTTATGATGTCTTTGTCAGCATGCATGTGTTGTAAAACCCACCTGAGGTCTTTAACAAAAGATCAGAGTGGAGAAAAGCCCAATACAAATTAACTAGAGAGATAATGGCATAGCTGTGCATTTCAATAATGCTCACTATGATGTTGCTTCCCTATGCTTCTCCAGCATCTAATGCGTGATATACCACCAATGGTGACCACGATAAAATACTTGAACAGCATGAGGTCTCCAGGATTTATACTCTTCAAAGATTAGCCCATGTGGGGGAAGATTAGTGAATCACTCCTTTGATATCTTTTGTGTGTTCGCTTATGCTGAATATTTTCTGATTAAATCAATAATACTTCAGAGATTCTTTCCTCTGTTATTTCTCCTCTTTTTCGGCTTCAAATAAAAGTGAATATGTAAATGTACGTTTACTGTTTTTCTCAATCACTTCAGTGCTTTTCTAGGAACAGAATTTAAATTCTCAAAACTACTTGTTCAATCTAAAAAAATTTGTGTTACTTGTGTACATTAAAAAAAAGCTGTTTCTCATTTCTGGCAACACGATGCCAATGCTTTTGTACATCCATGCAAGGGATTATGTACACTTCTCAGAAATTCATTCATACTAATTCAAGGCCTTATTTACACTGGTGAGTCCCATTGAAACACAAGGTCAGATTTTCAAGAGAGACCCATTTAAGCCAGCGTACAATATGAGAGCAATGTGTTACATACAGTCATGATCCAAATGGCAAGAAATAGAACTCTTTAAATCAAAGCAGGCAGGTCATTGAAAACAGGATAAAATGTTATCAGGTGCTATAAGTATCGTCAATTCCAAAACAATGTTCCTAGTGGTGCATTTTGTAATTCTGCACTAGAAACAGCTACACATTTTAAGATACTTTTTGAGAACCATTAAATAATGTTAAAGTAGCCCAATGAAATTAGTCTGGACAACTTCAGATTTGGCTGTATAATGTTCCAGGTCGATGGACCTGCAAATGAGAATGTCTTTTTGCAAAGCTCTGTGTGTGCTGAAGGGACATTGTAGGTGATAAAAGCCTCAGAGCACAGCCTGTTACTAGTCACTCTGTGTGACATAAAAGACGCAACATATGCAGGTACCGCTCTAAGAATAGCTATGCAAATGAAATGCTTACATACTTCATTTGTAAGCAAATAAGTGCTTACATACATAAAGTCGTGAGGCCACCATTACCTAATTTCCTCTTAGATCTGCTTATGGTGAATAGAGAAACTTTACATTTAAAATAAAGACAGTCTAATTAATGCACTGCCTCTTCTGGCCACACATTCCAAAACTGATCCAGCATAAAATTTATTGCTGATCCCTGCCTAAGCTTCAGATGAGAAAATCTAGGTTGGGACATTCTGTGAGCTCCTTGTATGCTTGAAGGTTCATGACTTTTGAGTATGTACCCTGAAAAGTATAAAATATGAAAAAGTAAAGGTAGGTGAAATTGGGCAAATCCTCCTCCTGGCTCTCTGCTTGATTTTGTATGAAGAATTTCACTGGGAATGAAAATTTTTGTCATGCACCAAATTTTATATTGCCTAGATCTTGAATATAGCTATATCACATTCCAACAGTATAACTTAGCTACCATCAGGTTTTTGCCTCTCTAAAAAAATCTATGTGCTTTAATGCTACTTCTGGCTGGGGCAGCTGCCAACCAACCAAGATGACAGCATAAAAGTTTTACCGAACATGTTTGCAAGAGCTCTATGTCGGGGTTCATTTGTTAAGCACCTAATCTGTATGAGAGTGAATACTGAAAGTTTTATACTCTGACCATTTTTTGAGTTGCATACCTAACACCATGATAATTTTTTTGACCTTTCAGGTAATCATAATTACCAGATCCAAAAGTACAAAAAAAAAATCCATTCAGGTTAAACACTACATCATAATTCCACTCCTTAAAATAGAATCTAATTTGATGCAATCTTTCTAGTGCCAGTCAACGTTACCAACAAAGTGTACAGACTCTTCTATCAATGTCAAACATCCAAGAGTTTCCTACCACTTACTGGGTTTCCAGTCTTTGCACTTTCCCACTTTGCAAAGTGAGCACTCCCTTCCAAGGAAAAGAAGCCTGAAGGCTTATGTGTACATGTGTGCGTATGTGCGTTGACAGCACATTTGTTTGTGTTGCACATGACGGAGCAGGCTCTCCACAAAAGACCTCGCAGTTTAATGGGTTTGTGTGCAACAAACGTAAGACAAGAAGAAATGAGCCATAAGCAACCCCACGGGTATCACTTTGCTTTTCACTGAGCTGTGTGTGAAGATGAGACCAAATATAAATGTGAAATGCTGCTTTTGTGAAATGGTACTGATGCAGGAGTTTGCTCATTTTCTGTCAAAAGAGAAGAAAAAAGGCTACACCCTATATACACAGTAAACCGAGTATAACAATGATGCTGGCGGAAAATAACGTAATAGCATCAGGTCCAGTCTTCTGTGAAGCCACTTCTACTTTAAATGAATGGACTGAGAAATTATTTTGTCAACAATAATAGTTTGAGTGTTTGTTGGTCTAAGGATAAATGCTGCAATATTCCTCTTTACAGTACAATGTGCCAAAAAGTGCAAGTTTATCTATCTTAGTGGTTTAACCTTTGAATAATAAATAGCAGCACTCTTATCAACTTGATCTCCTACTTGTGTTGAGTATTTTTAAAACAAAGAAAATGAACCAAGGAAATGAATGTAATGTAAAAGCTCTCTGAATGCTGAAGTGTTCAGTGCTCTCCATGACATTGATTATATTTTTTGAGTTTGCACAGTTCGATTTGGTTGAAATTCTTGCTCTGTTTTGAAAAACTAACATAAATTTGTAATTTGTTTACTCAGCTGAAACAGAAAAATCACATTACCAATCATAATGCATTAGAAATATAAGTATTACCCAGGCTCTCGATAGTGTTCTATTTCTACATTGTTGTAGAGTCACCTACATATCCTCCCAATTCATCTTTAAATTGGGTAATTCCAACTGTCTAACCTGAAGGTTATTGATTCTGAAATGTGACGCATAGTGAAATTGCTATTGCCATGTTTGGGCCTTTTGGGGTCACAAACCATCATTTTGCACCAAGACCTAATCAAAACAGGGGGAAATAATTCTGTGCAGAGGAGAAATTGTGACCTGTTTTAGTACAGACTCCAGATTTAACAACAGCCATGTAGTAAATTGCATTAATGCAACTTGGCCACTCGACACTTCAGTAAGGGGCTCGGCCTCAATCATAGACTTGCCCCAGTGGTCAAGAATGTTGTTGGGGAGACAATTATATCTGTACATCCACCTTTTATTGTAGGTAATAAGTTCATGCCCTTTTCTCTTTGGGTTGTTTAGTCATTTTTGGTGACAGAGGAGATCACGAAATGAACAAGAATTGTGTCAGCTAAGTCAAGGGCAAGAGTGTGCATAAAAAAGTTCATACTTAGAACACCTTCTTCCTATAAAATAACTTTTGAACATCAATAGAAATGTGACACAGGCTGCCTTAGTGCGAGATATTTTTTTCACAAGTTTTTGCTATGAGCAAGAGTAAAAAAATAGGAAAACATTTCTCCCTTGTTAGTTAATGTATTCATAAAATGTATTTGATTTTCATATAAATACAAGTACACTTTCAGAGGTTCTACAATTTCTAGACTTTAATCTTTCGACCTTACCATTTCTTTTTTTTCAAAACCTTAAAAAGTGTATTTTTGCTGCACCTTTATTTATCATTTGCAATATAATTACTACACACTAGTTTCCACAGTGCAGTTCTCCTGGTATGGCCAGAAAACCCGTGATAATGTTTCGTTTGCTTTACAAGAAGAAATTAAAGTACAATCTTAGATAAAATCAACTCAAACATAGAAACTCTGCCATCCTGCGCCTTTATCTAATCCCACTACAACTGGTGGAATTAGAAAAGGAGCACTGACTTGGGAGAACAATTAATTACACCATGTTATTTTTCTAGAGGGAGAAGCTGAAAATAAGTTAGCCGGGTGAGTGACAGCATCTGTAATTTGTTATGACCTATAGGCATAGAAAATTTGGTGATTTAGGCTTCATTGCCACTGAACATTATTATGAATCAATTTGGCTGATTTGTTAGACTAGATGGCTTTATATTTGTTACTTCTTATTATTCATGAGTCAAATCTATAACTGCGTAATGAGGAGCGGCATAATGATGATGTTTAGAAGTGTGTCTGACATTTACTCTCACATTCAGTGAGCATTTTCTGGCTTAATTACCATTGTATCAAAATTGGCTCAAGTGTTTTGGGATTAAATATGAAGACAACAGGTAATTATTAAGTTTCTGTTTTAAAAAAAAAGCAGTTGCAGTTTTAATGGCCAATAAGAAAGTAGTTAAAAGTGTTGATGTGTGAAGTTTTAGTCATAGTTTAATTTCCCTCATGCATCAACTATAGCTGAGCAGCAAATAGCTCAAAATAGTCATTGTAGCCACAATCCTCATTGTACTGGTTAGTTCAATTAGCACCTATATGGCAAAGTAAACATTAAAAGTTAATTAAGAAAATAGATTCTGATTCCATAGTACCTAAATAATCTAAAGCACAGGTAATTTCCTGCTGTGTTCAGAGGTGCTTCAGTTGTGTTAAATAAATCAATAACCAGTCAAGGTTACAAACTTATTTTTTTCCAGTTATAAGAAGCATATAGTGGTAAGTACAAATGTTCAAATAATTCATTTGTTGGACAAATTTATAAGGACTAAGCAAAAAAGCAACCACTTTTATCTTTGGATCTATAAAAACAAAAACACTGCGAGATCTAATTCTGATATTAAGCAAATACTTGTGAGTAACAAATGACCCTTTTAAAATGCTTCAAACATTAGTTTGTTCATTTGTAGAATTATGATGGGCAAACCTATTTTTTGTGGGTATATTCCAAATCAGCCTAAATCATGTAGATATGATCTCCCCCCCATCCTTCCCAACCCTTTTTTTCTATTATCAACTGTTTCCTCTGCAAAAATTAATTTACTGGTCACTTGGAGAAGCAGACCCTATCTTGTAAAAAGTAATCTTTTTTTATTTTCTTATAATGACATATGCTTTTGACGTGAATAAGTTTTAGCTGAGGAATTTTGAGAACATAAAGCAAAGTGTCAATCAAGGGGCTTGTAGAATAATGTAAAGACTTGTGATTGACTGTTCCATTGCCTTCTCTTTTGTTATTAAAAATGATAACTATGTGCATTGTGAAGTCAGTTTTTATAGCTATATCTCCTAAGTTAATACTTTAGAAAACTACCTTTCAGTGCAGAAACAGCTGCAAGTCTTTTAGGGGATAACTTCACAAGTTTTGCACATAGATATTAAATTTTACTCCCCCTCAGCAGAGTGTGAACTATATAACAAACAGACATGCACATCAGTAAATGATCTGAAATTCTTTCTTCATATATCTTGTTGGAATATATTTGTCATCAGTCCTTATGTTAGTGAACCTGTTTTATCTGATTCAAGCAGAGGCTTAAAGCTGCTAGACCTCCCCACTTGCTCGCTGTTTATTCCAAGCGCTGGCTGAATGTTCCTCTTTTTTTCTAAAGTCACGGACAATCTTCTTTGTCTTCTTAGGTCACTCTCCCTGCACCAGGCTGCCATTGTGTGGTCCTCTCATTGTTGTTGTTCACGAGGCCTAAGATAGCCATGCTGTCTGCAAATTAAAGCGGGGCATTGTTGTTGGCCTTGCAGCTGCAGGTGAAGAGAGAGTAAAGGGCAGGGCTGAGCACACAGCCTTGAGGCGTTCAAGTGCTGAGGGGGATGGTAGATTTTACTACTATACACCATTTATGTTAGCTCTGCTCTTCATTATTTATGAATTCATTATCCAATAATTTATTCCGAGCCAAAGAAGTGAAACTCTACATTTGCTGGTCAATCTTCATTTCAACCCTTATCAACGGTCAGGAGACATGGATTGTAACCAAACTAACAAAATCCTTCAAGTACCTGAAAACAGTTTCTCCTTAGCCTAATTGCAAACTCTGAAGATGTAAATTTTGATTGTAAATTGGACAATATACTTTATTTTTTCAACTATTCACTAAACAAACCAGCAAAGTCATATTTGCTTAAGCAAGGTCGTTAGTGAGGTGTGTTTGACTGTCACTTCTTTAGAGGTCCAGACACATTAATTTCTGCAATCTGAATAATGTGCATATGCATATCTACTGCTGTTCAGGGATAAGGAAAGCAAATGTATTCAGGTCTCCCCTTGTTATAAGGGAACAGCAATGCAACTGCTCATCCACTTTTCCAAAGCCCAGACCACTGATTGCACAATGAAAGATAACTTAGCAGAAATTCATCATGTTCTGTCAGACATTTACAGCTGTAATGTTATACTTAAAGGCTACTCTGCTTCATGTGGCTTTTCACAAACAACTGGCAGATATTAGCAATTAAAGCTTGAAAATGTTCTGTTTTTATGTATTTCCTAAAAATACAAATCTGTTTACTGGTTCTTGTTACATCTCCCTAATAGCCTTCCAATTTTCTCAGTATGGGAAAATTCAAGATTTTTCCACCTTCCCATGCAGATTTTAAATCCAGTTGTGAGCTGATTTAAGATGATAACAATTTGTGTATTTGCTTATTTCTACATAATCATAAATCTGGGATAGAAGGGTGTA
This sequence comes from Brachyrhaphis roseni, assembly GCA_903066815.1. Taxonomy (NCBI): domain Eukaryota; kingdom Metazoa; phylum Chordata; class Actinopteri; order Cyprinodontiformes; family Poeciliidae; genus Brachyrhaphis; species Brachyrhaphis roseni. The sequence goes on from CAEFZY010034132.1 coordinate 8,481, forward strand.
ATTGTTGCCCTGAAGAGAACTAGCAAGTTTATATATCATCTATTAAATACCCCTCTAAGGACTTTGGTATCTGTTCTTTAATTACCGAAATGTAAATCATCTCGTCTATGTTACCGTTTCAGGCTACAAATCTATATGGAAAGTAAGGGCTTGGGAAAACAAGCAAATAAATAAATGAATACCAGCATTTGTGATTTATCAAGCTAGTAGTTTAAATTTGTTTTAGGACAGTCAAGGTAGGGGTAAAAATAATCCAAACATTTGAAAAGCATCTCCTTATGTTTTGGCTTGAGGTGAACATCACTTACGCTAATTAATGTGACAAACATAACTGCTGGCATTGCATCTTTGGCTAATTAACAATAATGCTATGAGTAACTTGATGCCAGACCAACCTAAACAATGCTGCAATGTGAGTCCTCAGTCTTAGGCCTGAAGGTTGTTATTTTCTTGCAGCTCATTGAAACCTGAGACTGCTACAGCAGATAATTTGGGTCATTTGATTCACCTGAAGATAACACATAATATCAGTTGAAACAAGTCCAGTGTTATTATTTGAAGAAGCCCACACTATTATTTTGAGAACAGCAATATTGCAACACAAGTTTCTTGCTTTGATGCTATCATTTTTTTCAGAATATTGTGATAGTAAATGTAGCTTGTATTATTGACCCATGTTAGTTTAGTTATTTTGAAGCTCGAAAGCACAGATTCTGCCAGGAAATAGGTCATCAACATACTCAAGATACAGTTTGTATTACTATCTATACACAATCACACATACACTTTTTATGTATATTTATTATTTTTAAACCTTTTTAAAGTGGTTCTATAACATCAAAATAGTTCTTCCTTCCTGGGGATCTCAGGCAGGCATGATTGGAGAAGCCAGCTTCCCGATGCTCCTCTTGTTTTACAGGAGCACAGCACATGAAGTCTGCAAGCACAAGAGCTGCCAAAGCAACACAAAAGTGCCCCATGCAGTGGGTACTGTGATAACATTTGACAACATTCACTATTCTGAAAATGGCATCATTGACTATGCATACATTTCCTGTGGCATCAGTAAAGTGACTCAACAGCCACAACAATATGTGACCTAGAAAGTAAAAGGTTTAGTAATGAGCAAATTTGCTTTCCAAACAAGTAAGGTTAAGTACAAACATTTGGATAAAATGGGAGCCGCAATGATTTCAGAATATCTTTTTACAACATCTGCACTGTACATGCATGTTCAACTATCTTAACAAAATATCCAATACATTTTCCTTTGACAAGAGGCCTTCATGACTTGAACATCAGGCAAAAAGATTTGGGTTTTTTTGCAAAAATATTTCACTTTTTTATAAACTCCGGTGAGCTCCCAACACATATTTATTGCAGTGATAATAAAAGTGACAATAACAAGTATAATATTTTATGACAGTGTATTTTTTTTAAGGATCTATAAATATATAGAGCCTTGATAGATAACATTCTTATTTGATTCACACTGGGTTTTTGGCCACTTTAATATACCAGTTGCACAACTAAACTAGTGAGCAATACCAAGCAGTGTTAGATGTATTGATTGTGAAACAAACCTTGTGTTAATTGATGCTCACATACAACCAAACATAGAAACATAGTTTGATCACATAAAAAAAAGCCCCACCACACTAAATATTTTGGGGCTTTATAAGCTGTATGTGTACTTATGTTAAGCTATGTTAAATTATTTTGTACTTCTTAAATAAAGCAGTCTCTTTATCTAGCAGAATTCTTTTTCTCTTAAATTCTTCATTTTCCCATTGAGCATCTTTTTTTTTTTTTTACCAAAATGTTAATTAATTCTTTATGTAAATCTCTGCATATATCTGTAAATAGGATTACGATTTATTTAGGATCAACACTAAATTATGTTTGCAACTAAATCTCAATGGTTCTGTATACAGAGTATCCTACATACAAGAATTTGAAGTAGCTAAATTGGGTGAAAGGTCAAATCAGGTAGCTTTTGAGTTTACAACACAGTTATCACAGTAATAAAAATTCTTCTCATGATACTATTTCTCAGGTATATCATGAAGATGCAGTATTTCCCATAATTAATCAAAACTTTTGCTTAAATAAATGTGGACCCATTGGTTTGAGAAAAACACTTTTGACAATGCAGTTTGGTATTTGAGTATACAATACTAGTGTTTTTGGAGGCGAACGAGGCCCTATTTAGAAAAAACTATGGCTCTACAAGGGGATATCAGGAAACTCAAATAAAATAATAGGTATCCAGTACTTTAATATTAATAGACTGAACGTGGCTGTTTGATACCACATTGGCTTTTTAAAAAAGCTAAGTTGAACTACGCATTATTTCATCAGAAAATTTAGGATGTTTTTTCTTTGGCAACTCATTAGATCAAGATATGCTTCAGTGCAGCCATCAACTGTAATGCACTTTGAGATAATGGCTTAAAATAAAAGACCTTAAATGTGCTTCAAAAGGCATGAAAAAATCCATGATTTCTGCATAATGGACAAGGTTTGAATCCATCTAGGGGCCCATTGTATAACAGTGGTTTTTTACTTTGTTATTACGTGCTTGTGGAATAACCTCACATTCTCTGGCATTGTACACTCATATAGAAAAAAAAATATTATACATAATGATGGACCAAGTCAAATGACTGCTCATAGAAAAACTATTATGGCACACTTAATAGCTGGTGAGAGACACAAAAGACTAAATGCATTCTTTCAAAATTTATTCTGTGGCAAAACCCAGTGTTGCTCTAAATGCCTTCCTCACGCAATTATACTTGATGAGAAGGAAGTAAAAATGACAAAGTGTGCTTAAAGTGAAAGACTGTACAGACGTTCAGGATTCATGCGTTATTTCCTGTATCAGACAATGTCTTAGCTGCAATACCAGCCATGCCTAAAACCCATCATGTCCTTCTGCACTGCTTACCGTTGAGTAAAGAAAAAAATAATAATCTTGCCCCCCAAAAATCCCTGAGAAGCCTAAAAATAATAGTGTTTTATATTTATTTTTTAGTGCAGGCACGGTAAATTACTACAGTGTGCCTGCAGTAATTTAGATTCTCATAATGTAATGACTTTAAGTTGTTTAATTAACTAAATTGACATTTTAGAACAAAAACACTTTTCTTATGTTTAGCAATAAAACATTTCCATTCTAGACAAAGTGTATTTGGTTAATTTTACCTGTCAATGCTGATGGTCATGAACAATTGTCAATAATTGCTAAGCTCATATATATAATTAGGTAAAATCCAAACTGAAAGATGATAAAATCCCTGATGTAAAAAATAAAATCCTTTGCTATCTGACAGTGGTGTGTATATATATCTTTCACGATGTGTTGCTCTGTGTAACCTATTAGCATTTGATGTTTTTTTTTTGTTGTTGATTTTGTTTTGCTGTGCTATGCTTTTGTAAGCTCTTTAGGACTTCAGTCAGTGGAAAATTATTAAAGAGCTAGAGCACAGGTTCACGCAAAAGCAGCAGACGAGATTTGGTTTATTATCAGGATCACAGGTCCTGGTGTGTGATTTAGGAAAACACCTGCCTCAGAGGTGTTCAATCAAAGGAACAAATGACAAAAAGAGATTTTATCAAAGTATTTGATTCATGAGAAAACCTTGGCATACAAATACAAGAGATATCAGATAAAGGACAAAACTAATCAAGATTAGAAACAGGAGTTTCAGTGGTGATCTTGGTTACAAAAATCAAAGACAACACCTAACATTCCCTCATCAGCCTGTCTTTTCTTGACATTTTGAAACACAGATCCATAAGACAAAATCTCTGTCTCATTCAGTACTGATGTTTTTAAGCATCAGTACCACAGATGCTTAGAGGCATCAGCGCTGAAAAAGAATAAAATTGGTCCCCAAAGAATTAATTTAGATAGGTAAGTATTTTTAGCAAGGTGCATGTATAATGATAAATGTTTCTGAAGCTTAATCCCACAGTTCTTCTTAAATGCAAAGTTTAAGAGAGTGAAGAAACAAAGTTTCTAATTTTGGATTGTGTATTTTGCTGTTATTGAGTCAAAGATTGACAATGTTAAGCTCTAAGCCATGATGACTTCTACCATTAACTCTGAGAGAAACAGTAATGATGACAATGACCAGCTTCAGAGATTTAACAGGTGCAAAAATGTTCGTGTTTTTATTTTGTTTGCTTGTTTACAAGGTTATGTGACAAATGGATATTCTCAAAATAACTAATAAGTCTTTGGAGTGTAAAAGCTTGTTTTTCTGGCCCTAGGGTTGTAATAATTAAATGATATACCAAAACATGAGGAAAAAAGTATAGAAAAACTGACCAGGATGATTGTCCCACAGATGAAAAACTTTATTCTAAACTGAGTTTAATTTTCCAAAAACATCTGACCAGATGGTTTATATTTATAGACCTTTAAAAAGCTTCAGTGGCGCTTAATGACTTACAGAACAGGGTATTAATTGGTCTGAATCTGGTATTTCTAGCTCTGACACACATGAAACATGCAGAGCCATATGCCCCAAGGATGAAAACTGGGGAATACCAAATTAAGGCATTTTTTCAGTCATCGATTTTCCACATCCATTTTATCCTGTTCAGTGTTGTGGAGGAGCGGGAGTCCATTTCAGTTGCCACGGGGCAAGAAGTGGGGCACACAGCAGTGGGTTAGACTGACAGGCAATTGTGATTGGACACACTCAGCTTCTGGAGCAGCTTTGAATTCATACAAACAAGCAAAACAAATGAGAAGCTTGGACAAAACACAGCATTTCTGGTGTGAATTGTCTGATCTTAACCTCTTGACTGTCAGTAGCAAAATTATAATGTTAAGAAAAAAAATGTGGCCTTGATTGATAAAGATAAGAAAACATTTATACATTTGTGAAGTCACAATACTAACATGAAATGCAGTTCATACACACTGGAAATACCTGTCATTGTTTATGGGGTGAATGCTTGAAGAATTTTCAGAAAAGCCTCACCTGAGGTTAAAGAAATATGGTCATGTAGTCAGGGAATCCTAAATTTACCCAGTTGGATACTGATGGGCAGCTCAGAATCAGAAGGGTGGACGTGATAAAGTGATGAATTTATTATTGGTACCCTCTGTGAGTGCACGGTGGGGCTCCGTGTTCTTCAGGTGGTCAGGTTTATGTACAGCTGCTTGACGTTTTGGCAAGACCTTAAAAAAATTCTGGTCCAGAACTCCAATATTTGGAAGAAGATTTCATTAAAATATGACTGTAACTGTAGTTTGTAAAGTTCATAAGGCATGTTGGTGTATTTAATTTGTTTCATGTGTCAAACATGAGGAAAGGAAGTTCATTTTCTGGAGCATCTTGATCTATAGTAGATCATGTGTTATTTTTGGCTGTCATGTCTTCATCTCTTTTTGTACATTTCTATAAACATCTTAATGATTACCTGAGAATCTTGGATGGAAAGTTCACTGCTCAATACACAGACTAGGTGTGCCCTGATAGCTAAATTCAGCTAAATGTTAGCCAAATAATCTTCTGCTGTGGCAGCAGCTTAAAGCCTTTACCAGACCAAGGTAAGGAAATCTTCATTAATGCAGACAGAGCATCAGCATGGTTCATCATAACTTTAGGTACCATCAGTATTGGGTCATTGCTGCTATATTTACACACCATTTATATAAATTTCTTTGTCACCTTTATGAAGTATATGTGGTGTCTCAGAGTTGTGAAGCAGATGGCATAACACTACATATGTATATAAAAACTCATGCTGCAGCAAATTAATGTGCTAAAAAAGGTTATAATGGTACAAAAACAGATTTTTTTTCCCCCCTGATTAACAGCATGTTAAGGCATTTCTTTCCCTTTGGTGCAGTACAATACAGTTTTCATCAGGGGGTAACATGTTACTTAAATTCAAAACTGGCAAAGAGTGTTTTTTATGTTGAAAAGTAATTTTAGATCTTGAATGAATAGCAGCGTGAGTTACTAAAATTTGATTGAGACCAAACTGGCATCTGACAAATATTAACACAATGTGCATGTTTCAGGTTTGAAATGACCTGTTTTTTATGAGAGTTGAGTTTCATGTTTTTCCTAACCAGTACTCAGATAAAACCACGCAGTTGGTTATAGTAGAAAAAGGAAAGTTTAAAAATGCCATTTTCATCCAAAAATCTATGTTTAATTCTACAATGACAGTTGGGTTTAGTAATTGTGATAGATTCAAGCACCTTTGCAATTGATGCTGTTTTAGGAATAATACTGTTTTTTTTTTTATAACCTCAAGTCAAGTTTTCCTACTTAAACCAATTTAGGGTACAATTGAAATACCCAAAAATTTTGATTGCAGACCACTTATAATAGTCAAAACTATATATTTTTGCTCTCTTTTGATATTATAAGCTTAAATATAGATGTGAAAAGTGTTATAGTCAAACTTCAATTATATTTTATAACTAGTTCTAAGTAGATGTTCTTAAATAGTTAATAATAGTAATTCAAAAAGGGATTTATCCCCAATCAAACATAAATTGCCATAATTCCAGATAATCCAATCTAATCCCTCCGAGGAAATAGCTTGAACACCAAGGCAGGCTGAACTGGAGAGAAAACACTGCATCCATCATATCCTCTGTCATAATCCACCCCCCACATGTTTGAGGTTAGAGTGGATTTAAACTCAAATAACATTCCCTGCCATTCTCTTCAACCCTAGTCTGTGCATCACCATTACAGTAATGGTGCTCAGCTCATATGCAAGATAAAAAATGGATTTAGGATCCATTAGCTTATTAGGAGCAAAATGACTTTATCTTCCCTCAATGTGAACCTCACGGCAACCATTTGGAGATAAATCATCCCACAGCAACACCCACTGATCTGTCAATCAATCTGCTTATCAGTTTGTCTCCTAAAGAGATAGCGATCAGTTATTCACTGCATAATTTAAATGAATGTAAGGGCAGACATTGACCCTTTTTGGCATAATTGGAGATGGAATATTCCAAATTAGAGAAATAATTTAACAGTCGTGCTGGAAATTACTGAACTATACCATATATCACATTGCTATTTACATTTATAGTTAAGGTTAGTCTTTGCTTTCTATTTTTGCAAAACATGTTTTATATTGAACACTACTATTATTGTGTACATAAAATTCACAAGAACTGGTAGAAAAACAAGCTAAAAAATATCGATGGACTATCTAATCTGAATTTATGTTTCAGATCTATACATAATGCAGGTAAGGCTAGCTTGGGGGATAAATGAAGCATGAAATAGTGCTTCTCCAAAGAGTTTGCCTACTTGTCCTCCAAACTGGAGTTTCCCTTCTCTTTGCTGCATTATGATAACTTTCTTTTTGTGCTTGCTAATTAAGGGTAGGGCAGACAGAGTGAGAGAACAAGTCCTCACTGATGGAAATGAAGTGAGATGGACAGAAAAGCAGGACTAGGGGAATAATCGGTTGTCTGATGAATGCTCAGTTTCCTTGATGAACAGCCCTTGCACTTTCCTAAAATGGATGGGAGATGAGCGAAACAAGAGCCAAGAACAAACTACACTTTGTTCATGTTAAAGTAAGTATCCAAGTGTGGGGAGAGCCAAGACTAAGTCGAATAAAAGACCAATTTACTTTGTTGTGTCTCAGTCCCTTGACACAGAGCACCAAACAAATTTACTGTATCTATCATTTAATTGTTGTTGTAGAAATTAATTTGCTTAAAGATTGTCTTTCTTGCTAACAGCCTTTAAAAACAGAATAAAACATTTTAGAGGCTGAAACAAGTCCATGTTTACATTTCTTCATTCTGCATTTGTTACAGTAACCATTGACTACTTTCTTACCAATAATCGGTCATTTATCATTTAATCCCCTTATTCTTAATGTTGTTTAACAGCCTAAACATGGTGCAGCATGTCCTTCTCTTTTTCCCTCGACCACAGTGAGGTCATTCAATCACTTTGGGATTCTTTTAAATTCTTTGTGACAAGTGACCTTGCAAAATGGCTTTTGTCATCATCTCCGCATTGTAATTCATGCTAAAACGACAGAGCTATGACTCTGCCAGTGTAGCATCATTCAGATCGGTCGTCTAATCTAATACAAAAGTACACTTTATTAAATAAACCATTTCTCAGGCAATATCTGAATAGGACAAATTCTTTAAAGGGAAAGTCAGAACCTAAGTTGGAAAAGTCTTTTGGTTGATGTCACTGTTTACATAACAAAAATGGCCTTTTACCTTTCCAGAGTCTCTAATTTTTAGTGTGTATTTCTATTTTATTTATTAACATTATGAAGAATGTCTGTTCTTCCTTCATATGACAGACACTAAATCATATCTACTGTTTGTTTTGAAAACTGTCCAGTCAGTCTTGTCAAATGAGGCCCCTGGGGATAAGCATGCTAAAAGTCCAGCTATTTAAGTTGTCTTGTATAACTCTTAAAGAAATAATAATAATTTACTCCTAAAAATGTAAACTCTTGTAAGATTGATAATGCATATTGCACCATTTTTCAGTAAATCGCTTCCATACAAAGTAAAGCCATTGTAGACAGTAATAACTCAAAATAACCTTATGTACCTTTGATTTGTCACGTCATTGTGGGGGATTTTAACCTATTATTTTTATCATTTATGGATATATTTATAAACATATGTGGCATTTATTTTCCGGGGAGATATTTCCAGATCCTTTGATGGGATTTCAAAATCTGCACGGTCTACTTAGCATCATTTGCTTGATCCTTGACCTGACATGGGCTAAACTTCAGCATTCAAACAGCATTATAGTTTAGTCTAGATGCCTTCAGACAAAGGCGCTCATACAGGATTCAATAGCTGCAAGATGTCCTGGTCATGTGGCTCCAAAACAAACCCGTCTATTTGGTGCTCTAACAATGCGCTTGACAGATAGAACGAGGTGTTTGTGCTGACATGCTGTGTTTGGTTTTTGTCAAACGTGACACTTTGAATTATGGTTAAACATTGCCCCTCGGGTCTCATCTGTCCAAAGGAGATATTTACACAAGTCAGTTAGTTTGTTCAGATGCATTTTTTTTAAATCTAAACTTTACTGCCTTTTTATTAGATGGATAGACTTTTTTCCATGCATTTCCAAAATACCATATATTTCCTTTTTTTTTTTCTTTCCTGTTGCATGTCATGAATTTAACATTGAACTTATTGAGGTGCTTAGAACCTGCCCATTAATCAGGTTATAGAAGGTTAACATTTTCTGATTAGGTATTTTCCTCCATTGTCAGTATAAAATATCTGCATTTCTGGAGGTGTACTTGCTTTTTGATGATCAACTCATCATGTGCTTGGTGGTTCTTTGCGTGTTATATAAAAAAACAAAAAACAAAGAGTGTATTGATTTTGATACTCTGTTTAGCAAATTATATGTGCTGCAAAAAAGTATGTCCCCCCCTAATATAATTGTTGTGGTTTAGCTTTTTGTTACCTTTAAATGTTTCAGATCATCAAACTAATTTTAAAATCAAGTAAAGACAACCGGAATGAATGCAAAATGTAATTTTTAAAGCAATGATTAGTTTCAAGGGAAACAAAGTTCCCTTTTGTAGCTTTGTTTTTATGGACTTGGAGACATGGACCGCCTGCAGTGCTTCCAAACTTTGTCCTGCAGTAAAACCTAAATGTAGTTGTGCTGAAGGTCATAATTTCTGCAAGAGAAAAGAGTGCATGGCTCCATCAATTACAGATAGTTTGATACAGGTAATAGCAAATCTGTCTCAGACCATTACAGTACCACCACTATGTTTAACTGACTAATGTCCTGTTAGTTTTGCACCGAACATAATGAAAAGCTTTAATAAAATATCCACTATTTCCTCATCAGTCCTTTCAAAGCTTTTAGTTCTTTGTTGAATCTTATGTCTTGTAGAAGTAGAGCCTGTGTGTGTGGTGAACATAAACTAGGGTTTGTACAAAAGTGGTTGATAAAATTTTCAATTTAGCAGAGGTTTTCTTATTTCTTCAAATAAACCCAGGTCAGTTTGTTCGAATAGTTTTCTCTTATATCTAGATGAAAGGATCATCGTAAAGCTTTATTTTATATTTATCCAAGTTAATCTGTGTCTTATAATGCAGTTTGTTTGATGATTTGAAAATAACCTTTCACAGCATCATATTTAGGTAATATAAAAGGTCACATATTGTTTATATGTGGTTGTAAATCTACTGTACATCATTTTAACATATAATAAAAATAATGAGAACAAAATATTTTCACATCTTTATAAGTTAAACCTTTTGCGTACTGACAAGTTGAACTTACATTTTAAAACTAAGACTATATATTAGCTTAAGAACATTGAGACTTATAATGCTACTATGTTGTCCTGATTAAAATGGGGTTTGGGGAGTCATACATAAGTTGAACTGTGGGAGGAAGACGGGGGTCATTTGTCACCAAAGCTACGAGGCAAGACAATAAAGCAGCAAAAGAAAAGAATAAAGCTAAATACTGTATAACATTGATCCCTCTTCATAGACAAATCTACCTCACGAGAGAGTGTGCAAATTGTAATAGCATTAGAGTTAGTTTATTGTGCTTACGGAATCGCACTATCAATGAATATTCTTTGCAGGTATTATTCTAATCTCTTTGAAGCACAGCTTTACAGAAACACACCACCTCAGATGAATAGACGGCTGTCATGCAGACAGGAAAAGCTCTTAGACTCCGTAGGGTAAATGTGGGTTTTATATAAAAGCAAGATAAATCTGACTGGCACATGATGCATAAAGCACTCAGCATGGTGACAGCAATATGTGTAAACGATGCTCAACATACAGAAATAACATTTAGAAAATCCATGGAATGAATCTGATAACAACAGGAAATGCTGTTTGGATTGTGTTTTTAAAAAGTTGCTTCAAAAGTTTAACAACTGAGTGCAACTAGAAAACTGTTAATTGTAAGCAACTACAATAACTTGCAAAGCATTATGTGACTTTAAATATAAGGTCGAAATTCATACTTTGTTTGAATCTACTCAGTTGTACATTTCTTTTAATCTGAGTATGTTAGTTTGAACAGTTTGTTGTGTTTTTGACACCCTACTAAAAGTGGCTTGTCTCAGTAGCGGTTTATGCCTGTGTTGGACTGTGAGCTCTTTTGTATTTGATTGTTTCCACACTATGTAGGATACTTGACTCTGTCTACCTCTCTTCTCTGAGGCTCATTACAAACTGCAGCACACCACTGTGATTTATACTCACAGGTGGGATGGACTGGTCTGGCTGCCCAAAGGAACTCCCAGTTGTTAATCTTTATTTACAAGGCACAACTTGGACTCCTGTATGCCTATATTTGTACTGCAATTGCACTGAGAAATGTTGACTCTTATGCTTTTTGCTCACAGAATTTGCTGCTTCTTTTTGTCCCTTTTGCTCAGACTGAATTGAGTAAGAAGGCTTTCTTTCATTCTGCTCCTTCTTATTGGAACTTCTAACAAGAAACTTTGAAATTGGTTGAATTCATCTCACTTAGTGCTTTTGCATTCAAAATAAAAGTTCTTGAGGCCGATTCAATTTACCTTTTTTTCTTTGTAGCTTGATGGTTTTCTAACTGTGTAATTGTTTTATTGTATTTGTTACTGCCTCTTGGGCAGAACTTTTTTGAAAGAGAGGTATTTATTCTCTGGGTTTTTATCCTGGTAAAATAAAGGTTCAATAAAATAACACACAAAAAAAACACTTTTCCTATGCAGTAAATTACAACCTTGTTGCACAGCCTCTCACTTTTGTTTTATATTTTTACCTTCCTTTGAATACGCAAGCTTCCATCTGCACTTCCGTTTGTTGCTGGTACATTTGTATTGCTATTTAAAAATAAAATAATTCTCTTTCGTCTGGCGGAGCAAGTTTAACACTGTTTCTTTCTTTCTTTCTTTTTATTTTTTACATTTTGCTTCTGTTCATTTAGGTTTTGTTTTATAAAGTTTTGTTGACACCAAACTACAACACTGAAATTGCATTGATGTCCAGAAGCAGCATTCAACTTCTAGCACAAATCTGGAACAAACTTCCAGAAAACTGCAAAACAGCTGAAACACTTACTTCCTTTTAATCAAGGCTAAAACCTTGCCTGATGATGATCTGATTTCTGGAACACTCACTGTCGCAGAATTTGCTCTTGAATACTCTGATTCAGAGACTTCCATGTATCGGATACTGCAAAGCACCCAAATTCTGTAGCTGCAAAATGAAGGACAAATCAAAACTATGTTCAACAGTTGCTATGAAATTTTTGGGCTAATGTGCTGGGTTTCTTTGCAAGCCTGGCACTGTGAAATATGGCCAATCATCTATACTTTAGTCTCATTTGTCCAACACAGTGTTTGAGAAGTCTTGTGGTTCATTCAAATGACACCACAAAATTAGCGCTGCCACAATCTTTGGAGACAGAATAACCTTTCCCTTTTCATCTGGATGAAAAACTTCACACTTATTCAGCCTTTTCATCATTGTATTTTCATGAGCTGTAATATTTAAAATGCTAGCTGAGGTATGTGAAATCTCAGACAAAGCTCTTAGATTTTCTGCTATTTCCCCGTGCTTTGGAAAATCTAAGGCTGGATTTGCTGCAAAAATTGCTTTTAGATTCATGTAAACACACACTTATATACTCTATACCATCAAGGTATCATAATGTCAACTTTTATAGAAGTAAGGATGCTGATGATAAGTGATTCAAGCGATATCTTTTACCTGTTAAATTCAGCGGAATTTGCCAAGCACTTCTCAGTTTGTCCGACTTTTTAATTGATGGCCTTGAAAGCTTTTTTTCTCCTGCATGTATGTGTTCATATCAAAACAGTCATTTTCCAAGGGCTTCAATCTCTGCTGTTCCACCCCGAGTGACAATTAAATCACAGATGTTTATAGTTTATTAGACAGTGATGCAAATTAATCCAATTAATTAAACCTCAGAATATTTACCCTCAAAATAACTTCAGCTTTGAAAAGTCAAAGCATATTAATATATACAGCAGTAGCATTAAAAGTCCTTAAATGTCGTATTTAAAGGTTTTATAACACACTAAATTAATTAAGAAGTGAAAAACAAATATTGGGTTTTGATATATTTTGTCATGATGGGATTTACACATTTAAACAATAAACATTTGCCAAGTATCAAACTTTTTCTTGAACAGCTTTTATACCAAATTTTGTCACAGAGAGGCTGCAGGGGATGTTGAGGTTGAGTCAAACACTCTTATAATGAAGTAATAAAATCTTATTTTTACCTAGATGTTTTTAAAGGGAGCATGCACTCAACACATTGCTTTTATGGCCGCTGAGAAACAAAATCTTCTCTGTTATATTTGGACCAGCTGGTAGTGCATTGTAAAAAAAAAAAAAAAAAACGCCATACCTATCAGTGAATGGATGGACCAGAATTTCCTCCAGCCTAGTGAAAATAAAACAGTTTTTATTTTCAGTGTAGTTATGAGCTCAGGTTTAAATTTCAGCATCCATATAAAGTCTGTTACAAAATCAGCATATCATCATTGTAAAACATTGACAGAATAAAGGGTTTCCTAACAAAACGGAATACAAATCAGGTGCAGTCTTGTTTTCTGTAGGGTTTATTATTGGAATTGGAGCTCTGGAATCAGCTCTAGGTGAGACATAAAGGAAGTCAGAAACTGTTGGTTCCATTAAATCAGGATTGATAAAGTTGCAGTTTATTGCAACATTTTCCTAAGGGTCAAATTATATTTGATCTTTTTTCATGTTTCTGCTAGTTATTTGTATTACAGCTTAATGTTACTATTTCATTCGTTTTATGTAATGCTTAAAGTTTAATGTTAAATGCATTCCTCATCTTTATTATATTTTTCTGTACCTTTGCATGTTTAATATTATCCATATTCTACCCTTGCAGAGACACGTAACATGTAATTACTTGCAAAGATATGAAGTTTGAATTTTCTTTTTGTTTGACTAGTGTTATACAAATAAAACTAGCTATGACTTGCCTGCAAGATTAAAATGAAAATAATGTGATAACGATTTTCTTTGCACAAATTTGATCTTCCTTGACATAATTAGAATATTTGGAGTGTACTGTGTTTGCATCTCATTGGAATGTACTTAAAAGGTCTCTGGATATGCACTACGCCCCTTTTGAATTTTATTATTCTATGCATAAACATTTGTTAGGAATTTTTGAAGGAGGTGAAGGAATTGTACGTTTCATTCACTGCTGCTTGGAAACTCCTGGACTGAAGAGGCAAAATAATTACCAATAAATATTTGAAAGAAAGTGGTTGGTCCATATGTAACATTACAAGAAAATCTAAAATATCCAAGGACTTAAGGGGACAAAAAGCAGTTTTCGATATGCAATTAAGAAGTAAAAAAGAGGAACTGTTGAAACTAAACAATGATCCTGTAAACTGACAAAAAGGTCTACCACAACTGCCATGAAAATTGATTGGAATGGAAAAACAGCAACAAAGGAAAATCTTGCACTCAGCTGGCATATTGTGTAGCTGTTTCAAGTTGCACAAGAAGGATGATCTTGAAGAAAACAAACCGCATGGCCAAATATGTGGAACAGAGCAATTACTGTACCAAACAGTACAGAGACAAGCTCCCAGAATCTTCTGGAACAATGTTAATTCGACTGATGAGACAAAAATGTAACTTTCTGACCAAAACCATAGACCTCACATTTGGAAAGAAATCAACAAGGTCTTTCATGAAGAGCGTATCTATCTACTGTGAAATGCAGCAGTGCGTTGCTGATGTTTTATCTGTGAGTTACAATGTTACATCAAGGTGGTCAAACTTAATAGCAAGATGAATGTTGACAGCATATTGAAGGAAAATGTGCACTCCACCGCTTGGAAGCTTCACATCGGACATACTTGGACACGCCAATATAATGATCCCAAATAGGATGCTAAGTTAAAATGCTGCTTCTGAGTCTGAGTGGACACACCTCAGTCTCCTGACCTCTGTATTACTGAGCCATTTTGGGGAGATTCAAGACATGCTGTTTATACAAGACAGTCCAAGAGTTTACAAAAAATTTTGACTTTTTGCCAAAAGGAATGCTAAGGTTTTCCTTCTGGGGAAATTAATGGAAATAATGACAAAAAATAATATTTCAACAATTCATCATTGAAAATTGGAAATACGCACTATAAAGAGTAGGGTTATGTACACTTTCATGATCATTTGGGTTTACCCATCCACTTAACATGACCAATTAAACAGCTTTTTATTTTGTGTTATTATTATTCATATTCTCAATAAAGTAAAAATGTATACTCTGCCAGAGTATGTAAATGTATGAGCTAAACTATATTATTAAAAAAAAACATGTTACTTCAAGATAGTTTCCATGACGATTCATGTACACAGACTTTGAATGACTTTGACTTGGCAATTTTTTTCCCTTTCCTAACAGGTCTTTCTATATGCTCATGATGAAACTGCAAAGCAAACAGCCTAGATTTGAGCCTAGCATTTTAAAGTCACATTAAACAAACAGCAGGAATTGTGTGTCATTTGAATAGCGGTCTTTACTAACTTAATCTTCATTTGTGTCCAGTCACGGGTGCAAACATCCCATACGGCAGCCCTGAATACAACCCCAGCTGTGTAACATTAAATCTGAACTCAGTACAGCGCTTAGCCAGGTGTATGAAACTATCCCCCTGACTGTGATCAATTGATCCTTTTGTCTTGAGTTTCCCCTTTAGTTTTTCTCTCTTTTAATAATGTCACCTGTTGAGCTGAACTGAAGTCTCTAGTTAAAAAAAAAAAAAAGGGTCACTCCTAAAAGGACCCAGTAATGGTGCATTATTTTAGTGTTTCTGGAGATGCAGATTTGAGTGAGAATTTTTTTGTCTCCACATTTTACTTTTAAGAAGCCATCACTGTCTTTTGCATTATGAAACACAGAAGCATCTCATGAAACCTTTTCATAGGAGAACAGAAAAAGACAGATAATACTAACCACAAATATCTGACTTCAAAGCAGCTTTCTGAAGATTAGAATAACATGGTAAAACTTATGTTCTTTCAATAATACATTTGTTTTCCGTTTCTCTGTTCCCCTTTTGAGCCTGTCTGTCCTGTAGGTTCACTTTTCTCCCACTGCTTTCTTCTAGCAAAACAGAATGGATGATTACTCCTGGGCGGTCCAACTCCCACAGAGTAGCTCAATTATTGACTTTGCTAAGTCAAGCTTTAACGTACAAATCCTGCTCACACTCTTGTCCTTGTGGTGGCCAAGGGCCCGCTGAAGACATGCTTTCAAGCCTGCGGTTCAGCAGACATTAATTCCTCTCAATCTTCACACTCAATTTAGTCTTGAATGTTGCTGCCAATATGGCTGAGCCTCGGAATTAGAAGTAGTAAATTATACAAATAACCCCTAATAGCATGACATGCCCAAATGAAGTGAACCCAACAACATACGAATGATTTGCTGGTAAAATAGAAGGGCAAGTGCAATTATGCTGGTACAAATATACTGACACTGTGGAATAATGACAGTTGCATATGCTACCCAAGTACTCTGTGTCTATTGGATTGATCTTAAGCACTGCATTTTGATAAAGCAAAACCCAGTGAAGCTCTAAGCAGTGAGCTCAGAAAATAGACACGAAATGTTGCTGGGGAACAAAAATCGATAAACACATAAAGGTGTTATTATAGCTGGACAAAAGAGGCAGCAAACAAAAATAGCTAAGATGCAGGTCAGACCAAAAGTTGCTTTAGTCCATGAAAACAAGTATTTACAAACTACGTGAATTACAAGGATTTATTTGAGACTTTATACATAAAATGTGAATAATTCTGTTGCCCTCAGACAAAATGTGGGTTTTATTATTTATTTACTTGTTTCTGTCAAGCATCCATACACCCAACTCATTAGAAATGAAAAGGAGCATGCTGACAACTGATATTTGCTGCCAGCTTCTGAACATGTCATTCACCAAAAGCAGAAACAAACCTCAGCAGAGTGAAAACGTAGCAGTGATGATAGTAAACTCCCCCCAGAAAAACTCAAAAGCCTGGAGGTGAATGCTGTGCAGTGTTTTATGCAATGCAACAAGAAGGCAGCTGCAAGTTTTTGCAATAAAGTTAGAACTAACGCCAGCGGCGCCATGTGGCCGCTCCCCCCTGCTGGGCACCTGAAACCACAAGGGGGAGAAACTTTTAGTGAAATGAAAAGGATAAATCTAAGCTCAGCAATCATGATTTGCAGCAGAGGCAGGTTGAGTCATAAAAGCTTCACTAAAGCTAATTATGCATAGCATCTTAAAATTCACAAAACCTGAGGCTGTAAGTAGGCAGTTTTGCTTTAAGAAATACAACAATGAGCATGTGACAAGCACATATGCTCATACATAAAGCCCACAATAGGAGCCGTTAAACAGTTTTATAGTAAACAGTTTTAGCTGTGAGTTATCAGAGTGTGCAGAAAACAGAAAGCTAAACTTCCTATGACTATCTTTTGTGGTAAATATTGGTTTGGGCCCCGCAAAAAATTATTGCATTCTCAGTTACATTTTGCAGAAAACCAATATAGAAATAAACAGAAGTTTATTTCTGTTTATTTGAAATAAACTTCAAATAATATTTGTCGATGTAGATTCATGTAGATAATTTTTAATCAACAAAAAGCCTGTCTGTAATTAGGAATCTGATTGCCATCTCTCAAATAATAAAATAATGTAGAAAGAAAGAAATTAAATAAAAAAAAAACAATTTTGCCCTTTTCAAATTTTTTACATTTTATCAAAAAACAGTGACAAAAATATTTATAATCATCTCAGTTTTCAATGCAAACGCCCTCCCTACAATTGTTGACCACCATCTTCTTCCATGTTTCATCTGGTGATTTGACATTTTATCTTTGGTAAGAAAATCCAAGTTTTTGAAGTTGGAAGCCTTCCATGCCATTACTCTAATCTTTATCTTCCTCAAAGTATTCTGTAGTGTAATTGACCCATTACTATTAACAACATTATACTCTAAAACCTTAATAGTACATTCAGAAATATGTTGGGTTTATAAAATTTTGGGGTTACACGTAAACATGAACACAGAATAAACATGACCAGCACAGTGTTGGGCACAGATTACATAAAGACATTGAACTTCTTTTATTCTGAGCTGAACTTCATAAAAACAAGATAAAAAGTAGAACATAGTTCTAATAACTCTGACATTTAATTCAGATTCTTAATGGTAGGCCAGTTCCATGCCAAAAAATATGTATTTTATGAAAAACTATAACTTTCTCTGGAACACGCCAGTCTAATCCATTACAACCACCATCAATATCAAAAGGAAAACACTAATACAATTTATCTGCAAAGCCAAAGGCACATACAGAATTATGAGCCTACATCTGAAGGTTAAATAGGTTGACCTGGTGTCCCTTTAGTGGCATCTAGTTTGAGCGCTTGCTACTTTTCAAAAGCTTGTACAGAAAAAAAAAAGAAAAGAAACAATAGGGTCTCACTAGACCTGAGGGAAACCTGAATCAAATTTTATCTATAATTGTTTCCGCTATGCCCAATAAAAAAATAACAATAACAACAAAAAAAGAAATATATTTGGAGCCAGATAAACTTTGCTCTCATATAAATAAATTCATCAATTTTTTATGTGTCTGCCAGCAGTTTTGCTCGCAAGTTTCAACACTAGTAATACCAAAAAGTAGCTTCAAAAAACACAGCCAGGAATGAGGTAGGTTCGAATTTGACTGTAAACTTTAAGCTGCAGAGGGCAGAGACTCCCATCTGTCATTTGCTCTTATATCCATAATCAATGTTAAACCTGTCTGTGTTTTTGTCTCTAAATAAGACTTGCTGTGATGAGCATTAATTAACAGTGCAACACCACCTTCCAAATAAATTTTAATCGATCTTTTATACCTGTTTAATCTTTGCCTGGCTGCAGATGCCTAGGTCATCAACATGAGACAAAACCATGTTGATGCACACAAACACCAATCTATATTAGGCAGCTGATCCCAGGTAAACATTCTGAGTAGTGAAAGGAAATTCAGTAGTGAGGAAAATGAAACATACAAAAAGGGCCCAAGACAAGATTTGGTTATGACTGTTAATAACTCCACCAACATGCAGGCCAAAATTATGCATTTAAATATTTGATTTTATTTTTTTTAACCAACCTCATAAAAAATAAAATAAGTGAAGCCTCATTGTCTTGTTGCTTTCAAGTGTTCTAGAATTATTTATAAACTTGTTACAATGATTTTCACATTTAATTAAAATAACATAAAATGTATTCTATTTGATAAGATTCTGGCTGAAGCTGAACATTTGTGCTCTAATCTCATTAATTTAGAAGGAAATCATTTCCTATGTCTCAAAAACCCCTTTTCACACCTCTTTGTTTTCTTTTAGTTGCATTACTTTGAAAATTCCCCTAAAAGAAAGTTTTAAAAACCCTGAAGTTTTCACATTAGATCAGTGTGTTTCCATCTGTCAACGTTGCAGCTGACTTGTTAACTCACAAGACAAGATTTAGTGTGTTGGACTGAAAAATACTTCAGAAATGCTAGAAAAGACTCAACGTTTGTTGTGGCAGTTCAAAACAATTAGGCTGCAAGTTCAAAAGAAATGTTCAGGGCACAGACTGAGCGTCCAAACACACATTAATGGTATTCAGACAACTAGTAAAAAGGCAGGAACTGAACTAAAAGAGGATATCAAATGTAAAAATTTCTGTAAATGTCTAAGTTTATTTTGAGGGAGAGTTGGAGTGGATGATTGTCGGGGCCTATGTCCAGCAGTTATTGGGCATTAGGCGGGGTACACCCTGAATAGGTCTAATTAATTCACATTTTTACAAAATTATCCTAAATTAACTGCCATGCGTCGTCAGAACCTGCTGCATCTGTTGATTTTGTAATCAAATGGTGCAGCAAGCAGAAGTAACAGACTACTTTTCTAGCAGAAGATTAAACAGAGCAGGTACTCACCAAACAACCAAACACTAAACAGCTTCCAGATGGTGCACAATATCGGCAACTAAATTGATTCATGGAGTGGACATCTGCAAACCTCTCTGGCTATTTTATGAAAATTATCAAGAAATGGAGAGATTGCCGTCTAATATGTGCATGATTGGAGCAACATTCATTCTGTAATAGCTTGTTCAGAATAGTTTTGGATCATTTTGTACTGGAAATAGTGTGCAAATATGAAGATAGGCTGTGTGTAAAAGATTTAAAAAGCCATGATGGGGACAAATTTGCCACATTATGAAAAAAATAAATAATGAAGAAGTAAATTGATTTTGAGCCAAAAGGAAGCATTTTTGTCTCATTTAGAGCCCAACTGAGGTCACTCTATATTAATCAGTGAATTTTCATTGTAATCGTGTGCTTGTTCCTTATGAATGGTGAGAATATCATCTCACAGAAACAGCAAATTGGCTATAATAACTGATTAAAGTGAGAACTTGTAAAGTCTATTTGAAATAATGGAGAAGTTGCTATGCAGTTGAATCTGTTTTGGCTTTTCAATATCAGAAAGTGTGTGAATACCGCCCCCAAAAGGAAGGGCTGAAAACATTTCAAGGGTTTTTTTGAATATTTTCAAATCAAAAGTTCTAGTAATAAGCTGAAGTCTTAATTTGAAACAAAACGTGTAAAAAGAAGTTGTTTAAGAATTACATTTATCAGCTTTCTGTTGAATTTAGCTTACAAACAAAAAAAAGAAAGACAAATACATTTTGAAACATAAACTTTATCAAAGTTTATACATTAACAGCAGGCGAAATAAACATGAAGAGAAACAGTACAAATTGCCTTAATGTGCAAGTCATTAGAGAAGGTGAAAGCGTTGCTTTGCAGAAAATGATAACACAACAAAGCCAATTTACTTTGACCAAACATGCTGTGCCAAATGCTGCTAGTGTCTTTTAAGTTGCTCTTTTAAGAACTCTGTTAATGTCAGGACTCATCTGTTGTCTCATACAGTCATTTCGAATCCAACAATGGAAGTTTGAGTACGTCACCACTCATAGAAGCTACTTTCTGACATCTGCTGGTTCCCAAACAGTTGCAGGCAAGCCAAATAGGTCAAAGACATCAGGGTAAAAATTCCCCTGGGGTAGTTCATCTGGTACTCCTTCTCAGGCTTTCCAGTGCCTGCAGGAAGGAGCGCTGGGCCTGGTCTTCCTCCAGGGCGGAGCAGTCTTCATCTTCCTCCTCAATGATGCCGCACTCAACACAGCGGAGGCGGGGCTCTCGCTGTCCAGCCCTGCAGACGCAAGCTGTGGCCAGAGACTGAGGGAACTCCTCCATCGCTAAAGGCAGCAGATGGGCAGGAACAGTGTCCATGCTGGTCGCCATGGAGAAACGAGGCCCAAATGTAGGGATGACGAGCTGCGTAGAGTAAAGCTCTAGAGGAGACGCAGCAGAGGATGAAAGATGTAAAAATTCAGATGTATCTGATGGGCTGTCCTGAGTCTTCTGGGACAAATGATGCAAAAAATGACAAAAATGTTGTAACAGTGGGATTTAATCAATGAGAGACATTGAAAAAAATCCCTCAGGGTTCTGCTTGATAAGATGTTTTGAGAGATCCCGTTGAGCTCCTTTTCCAATTAGTTTTTTTTCCCCTTAAAAAACGGAAAAAATGTGAACAAGTCTGAGTGAGCCGTTGTGTCTGAGCACCACTGAGCTCTTCTTTTATACATTTCAGCAACCCACTCACTTCTTCCTTTGGGCATCCCTCCACGCACAGAGCGCCTCTCCCCTCCTACATCCTCATTGATGACACATTTCCGCAGCTTCCATACCAGTGCACCGGAATAACCTCCCAGAAACTGTTGGCATGGGAACCAAATAGGGATGTTTAGGAGGGAGTAGGCAGAACAGGGAAAAAGCAACACATTGAGGCAGACTGTGAAAATGATGAATAATTGTACAATCACTTAAAAAAGTTATGAGAGCTGATCGGCGGGCTATAAATACTGTTCAGTAAGTGTATAGGAACATTTTTACTAGACAGAGTTCACAGAAACTGTTTGGTTGTAAGAAAAACACTCACTCTGTTCATAAATCACAAACTAAAGATTGAATCCCATATTTTGATGTTTAGTTTCACTTGTTTTGAGTATGATAAAAAGTTGAGTTAACCAAACCCAACGTACACTAGTAAAAACAGATGCAATATGTGTCCTAATGGAAAATTTGGCTTCTAAAATCTCAAAGTTTTATCCTTCCTTTGTTTAAGGAGACAACAAGTGACATAATAGCAAAATGGTTGTATTAATTTTGGGCTCTTAATGATTTGATCGAACCACTCTTCTCCTGGAATGGACCAGTTGTACAAGAACTTTGTTGTATGTTGTTTGCTCTCTTTCTTTGTTTCTTTCTTTCTTTGTAACTGAACAGCTGGTTGGAGCTCCTTTTGCATTTCTGTATCAACAGTGTGGTATATTGGTTATTAGCCTGTGGCAATGCAGAGTCTTAAGGGAACCCAGAATACTTTAATACCAACCTTCATCTACCTCTTAAAAATACTCTATAGCAGAGGTTCTCAAATCCAGGCCTCGAGGTCCAGTGTCCTGCAACTTTTAAATATATCTCTGCTTCAACAAACCTGAGCCAAATAATGAGGTCATTAGCAGGAATCTGGCAAACTCGACTGCATACTGAGGAGGTAATTCAGCTATTTGATTCAGGTGTGATTCCAGGACACATCAAAAAGTTGCAAGACACTGACCTTCGAGGCCTGGATTTGGGAATCCCTGCTCTAAATATAATTTACAATTATAACCATATATTGTCTCTTTTGCTTGTTCCCCCTATTTTACTGTTTTCTTTTCTTTCACTTTGCTTTTCATAGACCAACTTTGAATCCACATTAGTAATAACCTTTTCTGTGTTACTTTCCATGTGTAGAGCATAAAGAACTGTCAGCTGGAAAACTGTCAAGCAAGCAGTCTGAAAGCTTCACTTTTGCCATGGTGCTTTTGGGTTGATATGCATTCTTCATCCAAATATAGGGCATGTGACAATGCCCTGACCAAACTCTGTTATTCCACTATTTCCCTTACTTGTTTGAATATTCTGAAGCAAACTTTTAAAAAGCCTCAACAATCTTTAGCAATGAGTCTTGAGCAGAGATTCTGGTATAGAAGGCACTGTGGTTGAGTGCATTACCTTTTTATTTCCATTGGAGAAACGATACCTCTTTCTGACACCCGCTTCTCTACAAGTGCCTCTTGATTCTTGCACAACTCTTAATCTTTCAAATCCTCTCCGAAATTTCATGATGGGACGCCAAGCCGTGGCTGGTTTATGATGAAAATGTTTTTTTTTTCCTCTTCCAGTTTGACTCCAACAGAACTAGAGCATCCAGAAGTTTAGAAATGCAGAAGCAGCTGACATTGTCATTCGCATTTTGCAACAGCAAGACATTTTTGTGACGATCTCTTTGTAACTGTACAACACCTTGGTGATAAGAAAAAGAAATTAGGCAATCAGTTTATATTAAAACTAGATGATATTGATATACATGTAGTAGCTGTAATGTTTTATTACCAACTGATTTCAGCACAGATCTTGGCTTTCTATGCATTTTTGCACATTTTCAGTACTTATTTCCAACTTCACTACAAATAACTTAATGTGTGGACTTTAGTGGATTTTAGATTTTTTTGATTTTGTTTCAAGCATCTGGTGTGAATTTGATAATGGCCTTATCTCAAAAATTTTAACTAGTAAAAATGTAGTTGTATTCTAAATCTAGTTGAATAATTTAAATGAGTCAATTCAGTAATAACACGCTTGACTGTCTGTGATTTCTCCAATTATTTTAATAATCATACTTCAAAAGTAGCTTAAACTTTAAAATGTAAAAAGTAAACAAAACTAAAGTCAAAACTAATACATAAAAAAAGAAGACAAATTGATTTGAAAAGAATATTTATTGATAGAAGGAAGAACAAGTGCAATCTAAGTTTCAACATTAAGTCAATCATCCAGGGTAAAAAAAGACAATAAGATTATGCTGAGATGAAAGAATTGAAATGGCAAATCTGAAATTGTTTACAGACCCAACTTGATCAAACAGATCAAACATACTTGAAGAAACTACCAATGGTTTGGCCGAACAGCCATCATGACACACAATAATTCAAAACATAGCAGGTCAAAATAGATTTGTGGAAATTTCTAAGTAGATGGACACACAACATGTGTTGTAGTCAGAAATGCAAATATCAATTAACCAAAGTGTTTGGTTCAACTATTTCAGTATCTGTCATACATACAAATTACTGAGACATTAATTACACAAAAACAAAAGCTAAAGCTTTGGAATGATTTAGTTGGTGCTTTAACAGAAAGTGTTTAAATCAATGTGGTGAACACTAGACACTAAAAAAAGAAAAATACAAAACTATGAAGAGTGAATACTGGTGAATCATCCTTTAGAGCAAGTCACACTTCCAGTGTTTTAGCAAACAGAAGCCATAAAATGCATGCACGATGCCAAGAGACATCATGCCCCTGATAATTCCAACTTTGTAGCCTCCTTTCTCTTGTAGGATTAATTTCTCATCACGATTCTTAGACAGATGGTCAGGTTTTAGTTTCTACGTTTAATTAAAGCCGTTTACTGAATGCACCAATTAGTCCAATGGTTATTTTATACAACTGTTTGGGTTGAACACATAGAGACTGGCTCACATCATCTATCACTTGCGGGAGCAAAACTGAGATGGTGCCCAGAAACTGTCACTTTCTCTTTGCCTGGTCCATGATGATGACGGCAGTTGGACATGACATTAATGCACCTGGTCCCCTCCATCTCTTGCTGCGGCTCTCACCGTCAATCTGATCCCCCTACCCCTGCTTCTGCTTCTTGAGGTAACGAGCGCGCTGGGACAGACCCATCCCCATCACGTAGCTGTTGAGCATCTTGGCTGGAAGTAAAGCTGTAGTCACCCAACCCTACAGAGGGAAATTACATGGTCATCTGGTGGCATTTGCAAATAACAGATTAGCATTTATTATTAATCTCCGACCCACAGGAGCAACAAACGTGGCAAGCGTGTTTGTACAAGGGGGAAAAAACTCAAGCAATTGTGCCATCTTATTGTATATGCCCTTTTCCAATTATGTCTGAACTACATGCCATTTGTTAAAGTCAGAGATCATAAAACTCATGTCCTTATTTGGGAACTATTTGAAGCTTTCCTTAATGCCACTTTAAAAAGCAAAAGAAACAATCCAAGTTTTTTGTAGCTAGAAGGTCGCACTTTCTGGGGTCAGTGGATGAATTTACGAGCCTGTGCATTATGAACGAATACAAATGACTACTTTAGCAGCCATGGGAAGTGTAATACAGGTGGAAAGTTTACGTATTCTTCCACTGGCATTGAGGTCAATGTCATTCTATTTGGGACGTTCCTGATGCATATTAATAATTTTTTATGATGAACTCCTAGGTTTCAAAACCAAGATTTCTGCTCACAAGTATGATTTTCTGCAGGATCATATTCCCGATCCAAACATCTACCCCAATGTTGGAGCAGCAGAATCAGAACCACAGACTTAACTAGGATAAATAAACTGATGAAAGCTGGTTCTCTTCTGTGAAAACACTGGAGATAATAGTGTAAAAAGGATTCTTCATAAAGTCACCATCTTTTCTACAACAGAGTGCCTTCAGTCAGAAGATTCTTCAGAGTTACTGTAAAACTGACCACTACAGGAGATCCTTTCTGCTCACAGCCATCAGCACCTACTACAACTATGTGAAGAAACTGTGTAATATAAATTACAGCAACATTTAATTTGAGATTAAAGTGTTTTTAGTTCATTCATAAACAGGCTGCTGTTGAGCTGAAGAAATGCTGATGAGGAAATTTAATCATTAATTTAGTTGTGTTGGAGCAGCATTGTATCCAAAAGGTGAAAATAGTAGTTTTCAATGAGTGGACTTTGGCACCTGTGCCTTAATGTTCAGCAACTCAACCATAGCGCTTTTTGCAGCAATCAAAAAGCTTCAGGTGTAATTCTGGAGCAGCCTCTGGGAAATCTGAAAAGTTAACATAAATATCTTGTTTCTCTGGGACAGCCATAACTCACAAATCCTTAATGGGTTGAAGCCAGGAATTTTTAAAATGTTATATGAGAAGCCAGATTTATCCATCCATGAAAAGTCAGAACAATGATGAAAAGAAAAAATGTGTTGGGGAAAATTAATGTACAAAACCCACAAAAATGAGTCAACTGTGAAGCATGGTGGTGTTAGAATTATGGCAAATATCAATGCACTCCCATTGATACTGGATTATCAAAAAAGTGGATGGCATACTGTAGAAGAGCAACCTCCAAGTTCTTCAGCTTCTCAAATAAATGCCCAAATCACAGACACACATAAAAACTGGTTTTGGAAAGGATGATGAAGGTTCACATTAAGCTACTGCAATGGCCCAAACATCTACCCTTTTAGGAATTTCTGGAATATAATCAAATGCCTGGGAGAAAAGCCACAATAAATTCCGACTTCAAAATCATTGTAAGCATTTGATCTGTCACTACTTCACTCCAAGAGAAGATTGGTTCAAATGCATAAAAAAAACCACAAATTAATTACATCAATGTTCACGCTGAGAATGAAAATCCTTTCACCTGCAATGCAAATCAGTCTTAACTTTAAAATGTTTTGCAGAAGAGAGTCACAGTAAAACCAGATGATTTGGTTTAGAATTTCGGTCCTCTCCCTAAGTGAGGAGCAGGTCTATGCGGTCTAATCAGCGGTTTTACTCAGACTAACTGAAAACATAATGAACTCATTCTTCCAGCATGGTGAGAGCTGAGGAGAAGGTATGTGATTACAGCTGCCTATCTGTTTGTTAGCCTGATTATGCAAACAAAAAACACAACCACATATAATCACATGGAACTTGCTGGAGAGGCAGCCAAGAAAGAGTCCATTAAACTTCTCTTTGGATCCGTTTTCATTTAAGATGTGAAAAATAAGAAACATGGAATAAGCTTTAAATTGCTTAAGTGCAGTTTGAAATTCCAACTAAATTTTATCTTATTTTTAATAACCGTAATTAAGTTTCATCATATTTTGTAGCTGCAATTTTTTTTCTCTTTTACAAAATCTACGTTTCACTCAACCTAATGTGGCTATAGTAAAAGGAGAAAAGTGGTTTACTTTATGTAGTTAAAGACTACAAACCCAGTAAATGAGAAGCTGATTGAGCCCAGTTAAAGATCACCAAGAAGCACCATCAAAGGTAATTTACATGTACTGGTTGGTCAAAAACTGCAGGAACAGCATGGAATTTCACACTCTACTCACTTATCCATTTAGTTTTATTATTTTAAGCGTATTACTATGTCATTCTAATTGTACAACCAAAGAAAAATAAGCAGCGGCACAGTTAACGGAACAGATGTTGTTTATCCCCAGAAAGGTGCAGATTGCAGTTTTACAGCAGTCTAAATTGGATACTGGTGAACTGTGGCTTAAAACTGTAAAACGTGCAGAGTGCCGAGACACAGCTGAACAGAGAGGGATTATCAGATAAACACAACAGCTCCGCTTGTCCGCTGCTTATGGACTGCTGAAATACTGTGGCTGAGGGCAGACAAGATCTGGGCTGAATTGATGCTATCTGCACAAAACCCAGTGACTGCACAAGATTAATAAGAGCCTTTTTATGATGAACATAATTCATTGACCACCTGTGTGCTGAAATAAATAGTGTCACCTAAATGTATAATCAATAAACATGATCGTTGATATTTAGGTCATACAGTCCACTGCAGCACGCTGACATTGACATATGCTTGTGACCTCTGATGGATGAAGACACAGACCGGAAAATCAGGCCAGGACTGAAGTTTCCGCCTCATTTCTGATAAGGTGTCATTAGGATGCAGACAATGCTGAAAGGTAGTGAGGCATCCCACTCCATTATTTTGGAGGATGTTTACTTCCAAACAGATGCTAGGAGCAGCTGTTGGAACAACATTACCTTTGTGAATAGAGGTGAGCTCATAGGAGGCTCTTTTGTATAAAGTCAAACCGGAGCTTGATGAGCTTTTAACACAGTTGCCATGGCATACCTTCACCATGCTGCGTATGTATTATGCTGTTCCAGTTATATAGCGCTGAGAAAAAAAAGCTTATTTCTTTAAAAAAAGGATAACTTATGTACTACAAGCATGCTTTCATAACGTCCACAGTCATCGATTCTGCACAAAATGTGTTTTAGTTGCTCCACAAGGTTATATAAACAGGCTACATAAAATATTTTTTCTCTATTTTGTACAAAAAAATGTTAGCAGTTGTTTGCTATGGCTACACAACCGATAAACTAGAGATAAAATAAGGGATGAATTTCTTAGCTGTGCTGGACTTTTTTTTAGAAATGGATCAATAAAAAAAATGCTTCAGGTCATCCTGAGGTCCAATGTAGCTGAAGTTGTCCATGTTTTTCTGAACAAAATAGAGCACAATTCATAAAACAGTGCAATCTGTAACCAAGTAAAAATTTAGGGTGAAACATCACTTTCAAATAATCCATTAAATAATATAACCTTTTCTTGTTCCCTGCTTCACTAACTTGAACTGAAATACTAATAACTGCTCAGAACTGGACTAACTGTCTGTATACTAAGAAGTATTTTTTAGTTCAATGTTATGAAACGGTGCAGGGAATGACTTCCCAGGTGTTTCCTAAGAAACGATTGACTAAACGACAGCAACGACATAAGCAGTTCACTTAAATAAATTGGTTCTTAATTAACATACACGCATATTCAGTTGACCAGGATTCTTTTTCAGGATACAGGGCAGTTTTCCAAGGACATTTGAACCCCAAATCCCATCCATCCATTTTTGTCATGTCTAACTGGGTAAAAAGAGAATACAGCCCTGATAAGGAGGTGATGAGGAACTCTAAACCTTTGGAGCAGAGCATTGCGGAGGGAGATAAAACTCTCTGATTGGAACAATACAACATACAATTAGCTTATATTTTATAGCTTATATCTTCTGTACATTTCAATTTTACCTGAAGAAATATTTAAGCTTAACAAAGCAAGGTGTGTGATTGTTGTGTGTGCAGCTTAAAATATTAAGAGATTTAATATCAAGCATTTCCGTAAAGGTTTTATTCTGTTTTAGAATGTAGCAGACATAAAAAAATAAACCATAGATTGAGGTTTTGCAACTGTAAAATATCAGGTTGTGATGCCAACTGAAGATCCTTCTTCTCTTTTCCATTCCTCAAATGTGCGTGAAAGGAAGTCTGCAGCTATGAAATGCATTTAGAGCTTGTTACAGTTACACCTTGCATGGAATTTAGAATGACTTGACATAAAACACAAAGTGTACTCACTTTGAAATAATAAGTTAGTGGCCTTGATGTTATTTTTCCTTTCCTGTCTCACATTCTTTCTTTATAAGATGTTGGGATCTAAGCAATTAAAGTCTGAGTGCTTTTAGAAATGTTTCAGACTGTACCCACTGCGTTACAATCAGACGGATCCTTTATTGGTGTGATTTCCTACACCACCAACTACCACTGGAGGCAACACAATTAACAGGTTAAAGAGAGAGGGGAGTTTTAGAGAAATTTCAGGTTCATTTCATGACATACCATAATAGCATGCGGCAGGTATCCATTGGTCTGAGTCTGCAGCCCCACAGTGTTGAGCTCAGCTGCAACGTAGTGCTCTGGACTAGGCTTGTCCAGGGTAGGGCGACGAATTTTACTTAGTTTGGTGGCAACAAAAAACGGCAAAACGCTCTAAGAACAGAGAAATTGTTAAAACAAAAAAACATCAATGCAAAAAGCCTCATTATCTTTGCTTAATTTCCTGTTACCCCTCCCCAAACTTCAGTTATTAATCAACAGCACTTCATAACAGCGTAGGAACCCTTAGATTAGATTAGTCCATTAATTACTTGAATGATGATCCCTTTGCTCTTGTATTCAGCTTGCAGTCCTCGGGAGAAGAAGTCCACAAATGCCTGTTTGAAACAAAAGCACGTGATTAATATTCCCTTTAACCAAGTTCTCACCATTCTATTAATGAAAAAATAAATAAATAAAAAAAGGTCTATCGGCAGGATTCTTACAAAGTTTTAATTTAAAAACTCAAAACTTTTTCAAACTCAAAAGTCGATTACTGAATCCTTTGCGCTCAACTTAAAATATGAATTTTAAAAAATCCAAGAAAAAGAAACATGAGGGAGGGAAGATTGGACAAAAAAGAAAGGACTAATAAAATGGAAGAAAGGAAGGAAAAAATGGAGAGAAGGAAGGAAAAAAGTAGTAAAGAATGGAAGGAATGATGAGAAAGGCCAAGAAAGGTAAAAGGGAAAGAAGAAAGAAAAAAGAAAGTAAAGTAAGATAAAAAAGGAAGGAAGAAAATGAAGAAATAAAGGATACAAGGAAGGAATAAGTAAAGGAGGAAATAAGAAAGGAAAAGGATAGAAGGGAGAAAAAAAGAAAGCAGGAAATCTGCATATAGCTACTTTTCAACATTCTTGTTTTCCTTTTTCATTATAATCCAGACCTGGAACATGTAGCAGTATTTGAAGTTTGCAGTGCGGTGACTGTTTAGTTGCACACTGAAAGTGTGGATAATGGGATTTAGTAGAAAAAAAAAAAGAGATGCCAACGAACTTCAGTGTAGCAGAGAGGCCATTTTCCAGCTACCAAAGAGAACATAACACTAATAGACATTAATGCTGCTCTATTCCTACACATATCGATTAGGTTTTGCCTAAGGCAATGTTTGTCAATAAAACAATAATTTATAAAATGAGA
This sequence comes from Brachyrhaphis roseni, assembly GCA_903066815.1. Classification (NCBI taxonomy): domain Eukaryota; kingdom Metazoa; phylum Chordata; class Actinopteri; order Cyprinodontiformes; family Poeciliidae; genus Brachyrhaphis; species Brachyrhaphis roseni. The sequence continues at coordinate 39,337 of CAEFZY010034132.1, forward strand.
ACAAGACAGCCTTCTTCTCCTCGAAGGCTACAGTGCATGTTAACAAACTGTTTATGAAGCCGAGATGTGCCTACAGGTATTCCTTCAAGTAACATTTGATGCGAAGGTCATACACCATGTACCGCAATTACCTTGGAGGCAGAATACACGGTGAGGAGAGGAACAGGGTACATCCCACTGGCAGATGAGATGTTTAGGATGGCTCCCTTTTTCCTAGAAACCACAAACAATGACAAAAAAAAAAGTTATTTTACACCAAAAAGAAGGGAAAAAAGGCAGGTAGGTGGGGGACAGCAGACACTTCAGCCTGAAATCAATCCCAGCAAGATAAAAGAATATGGTAGCACATGTACTCGCATGCTGAGGCAAAACTCCACTCGTAGTACATCAAAGTAGAGCTGGTGGATAATGATAAGATCAAAGATACAGCAACATCAATACTTAAATGTTTACAATCTGATGACATTTTTGCTTCAGCTCTTGGTACCTTCATCCTGATTTTTCCCCTTCTGAAAATAAACTTTACTGTAAGGAAAATATTCAGCAATACATAAACCCTTAGCACAGTTATAATAGAAGAATACCATACATAAATCTATAAGAAAGCATCTGACTTTATAAGTAAAGTCAGATCTTGCAAAACAAATTAAGCAATTCTAAAGTTTTTGGTGTTAAATAATATAGGGAATTTTGATTAAAAAAAATACATATTTATTTTCTATAGATTTTCAAATAATTTATTTTTAAATACTTCTGTATTGTGGCATCTGAATCTTCCAGCTTGTAACAGAAAAAGCAACACTGTCTCCCCCTTTTGGCTGACTGAGACCTTACCCCAGTGCCACTGGCATTCAGTTGATGCCACATTTGGAAAATGCCAAATTGTTTCGGCAAACTCTGTCACATTAATTCATTTTTAGTTGGATTTTAAATATGGATTTCATGTATTCTAAGACAAAGATTTTCCAAGACAACTTGGTCGTTAGAAGGGTGTGATATTTGGCATAACACCAATAACGTCTCAGACAAAAACCCCTCTTATATTAAAAGTAAAACAATGTTGTATGATTATCTGGAACAGATCTGGCTCTTCAACTCCTGAGACAGTTTGCAATTATTAATGGTCCACGACTTTGGCTTTTTACTGTTGTGCAGACTTAAAAGCACTGCAATAAAAGATGCACCAAAATTCCTCAACAGGAATATTTAAAAACTCATTGCCAAATATTACACATGCTAATAAGAAACCATCAAGAAAAAATAAATAAATAAATAAAAATTAATGGAGGAACCACTTTTTCACCGAGTTGTAGATTTTGCAGACAAATTTCTCAAAAACCCTTAAACTGTCAGTGGAAGAATTTTGCTGGGGTCTGATTTAAGTTTGGGCACAGATCAAACTTAAATCCAGAAGTGAAAAAAAGAATCCAATCACATTTACCTTCTATATTTCATTATGTGCCGTCATCATACATCTACATACTCATTTACTGAATAAACATGAATAACAGTACTTTAATCATTTCAATATGTATTATAAAACAGATTTGGTTATTGACTTACACATATTACCTCTGAAGTTAAAAAACATTTTTTGAATAATAAGTATTTTACTTTATTTAGCTAAAAGCTTGTTAATCCAGAGTTTCAAAATATTCAATATTTTGTTGAAGCATTTCTTGCAGCAATCAAGTCTCCATGGAAACGGCTCTACAAACTTGGTACACATATTTTAAGGTTTTTCTCCAAGTCGTCTCTGCAAATCTTATGCTTAGCAAGGTCAGATGAGGAGTATTTGTAAACAACGTTTTCCCAGAGATGTTCAGCTGGATTTCAGTCCAAGCTTTGGCTGGGCCACTCTAGGACATTCACAAACTGTTCCTAGAGCCACTCCTTTCTCCTGGTGATTGCTTTGAGTCATTGTGTTGGAAGAAGTTGAGCTCCGGAGCACTCGGTGAGGGGAGGTATCAAAGGATCTCTCCATATTTTCCCCACTGTCATTGTATCCTTGTGCACCCAGTTTCTATGCTTAAACACATCTTTACAACATAATGTTGTAAGTGCTATGTTTACCAGCAGTGTTTTCTTTTGTTTTTCAGTGTTCAAGCCAAAGGAAATGGTTTTTGTTTCATCAGACCAAAGATTTTCTTTTCTCTGGGTCTGAAAATCTATAAGGAGCTTTTTGGCAAAATCCAACTGGGCTGCAAAGTGCCTTTTAGTGGCCATATTTGGGCTAGCCCCATCTTATCTACATGATCTCTCTAACATCCACTCATATTTGAAAGCACTTCAGTCAATCAGCCAGTTTTTCCTTGATGTTCTACAATCAAACTTAAAATTAAGTAGCGACTGAGAATTTGCCATGTCAGCTAAAAACATCTCTTTCTCTGAATGAGATGCTAAATGGTTTTTATACATCGGAAGTCTTGTTTTATTTTATTACCGTCTATTCGATTTGCCACTTATGTTACTGTTGGTGTAATTGTTAAGCAATTTGGTCAAATTACATTTTTAATATGCTATTTAAATAAATTTGACATCAATTTACCATAATAGGTCAAACTGGTGGAGTGAGTAGTGAATGGCTGAAGTTCTGGATCATTCCATCTTCAGAGAAGAACAGTGGAAGTCTGCCTTGGAGACCATCGAGTTCTTGGTCACCTCTCAGATCTGTATTCCCCAATTATTCAGTTTTGTTAGCTGGTCAGATCTAAATAGGGTCCAGCTGGTTTTAAACTTATTCCCTTTCTGAACTGTGTTTTTCAAGGGAGTTCAATGCTGTCAAAGTAGTTCTGTGGCACCATATTTGTACCTTGACACAATCCAGTCTCAGAGGTCTACGGGTCATACCTTTGATATACCGATGCTGTCAACTGTGTGATCTTCTACAAAACAAGTGTGTTTTATTTCAAATCATGTTAAAGTCAACTAACTTTATCATACGTATTTTCAGTTTATCACAATAGACTACTTAGTCAAGATTTATTTAATTAAAATCTGTTTTAGAATAAATCTGTATTGTGTGGAAAAAGTAAATAAATGTTCATACTTTCTCCAACATCTGTGGCATTTCTGTATGGGAACAAGAAAAACTCACCTTTCTACCATTTGAGGTAAAACAAGACGAGTCATCTGGGGGGAAAAAATAGCAATCAAAAAGAGATGCCAGAGAGACGATGAATAGAAATTACAGATAAAGAATGCTTATTGTTTGTGTGCGGATGTGTGCCTGCAAACATACACCTGTGTGGGAGGTGTGTGAAGAAGTGGTCAGAGAGGTAACACAAAGAGAGGGAGGAAATGTTAATGATAGCACAGGGAGCCATTTGGAGAAATATTGAATGACCTAAATTAAGTGTTAAAAGAGTGGGTGGACTTTAGCTGCTTCTCTAGGAGCTGCTATATGCGGATAACAGGGACGGAAGTGGCTTACTGTGTTTTATGTCACCGTTTCCCATGTTTTTGTGTGTGCGTGAAGAAAAGTGTTCTCATCTCTGTGTGACTAACTGGCAATACACACATCAGAAAAAAATCCTGACAATCTGAATCCACTTAAGACAAATGTAATTACTCAGAGGTGGTTCAGATACCACAGGGGAAAACTAATGATATGAGCATAATTCAAACTTTATAAAGTTTATTGAATACCGACTGGGATTGAGCTAGACATTTAACTTAATATCTTCTACAGGTTTCCAAACAAGCTTGCATAAGACAACATTTATCAAACTTTAGTTTTATTCCACCTAATTTTTTTGCAACCTGAGTTCTTTTCTTTTATTTAGAAACATGCTAGACTGTCAATTCAATAGCCGAACTACCAATCCATCAACAGAGTCAAGGCTGTAATTACAGCTAAAAGTGCATTATCTAAATATCAAATGGTAGGCAGAGAAACTTACGCAACCATGATTTCAGTATAAATGGTTGGTTTCTTTTCAGGCTGGTATTTAAAAATGTTTTCCTCCTTTTTAGTTACTGTGATTAAAAACTTATTCATAATTACCTGGCACACTGACGTTATGTTAATGTTGATCATTGTGTCGATGAACTGAAATAAGAACAAGACCAGTTAATCATCTTGAGGAATTCTTTTCTGAGTTAAAGTTTTTATAAAGTTACATGGTCATACAACACCAGTCCACTTCTTGCAAACCCAACTGATTTATTAAATTATGAGAGATGACTCTTAAGCGGTTTTTAATTCAATTCAAGATAATAAGGTCACTTATTATCTTCAACATAAGTGATCTTATGTTGAAGATAACTTGGTCAAAATAAGTGATCTGAACAAAGCCTGAACTTCAATTAGACAGATGTCAAACAAAAGACAACTTACCGTGTCTAGGTTGGGAACGTTGAGGAAGAATTCAGGGTAGGAGTAGGATGTGCCCACATTGTTTACTACAAAATAAAAGTAGATTTTTTTTTTAAGTGACAGAGCCTGAAAATACACTGAAAACCACTGACTTTAAACCAGAAAAAGACAAAATTTTATAAAACAAATGTGAAAAAAGTGCTATTCATTTTCTTGTCCTTTGGGGGCAGCAAAGGGTTGTTAAACCAGATGCACATAAAACTGTATTTTAATATTTTATGTTTATGCATTTAACAGATTGAGAAACAACTCTGAACATTTTTCAAGAACAAAAAAATACATTTTAAAAAATATAGTGCACAGTAAAATGTTGTAAAATATATTTCAAATTCATTCTCACAAATTGTATGCAACATAAATTTTACAAAGAACTGCTTTAACTGCAGTAAATATGAGCTAATTTCATTATTTAAGTACCATTTATTCAAGCTCTCTGTGCCAGTTAGATATTTAATGATTCATTTGATTTGAGTTGTTCAAGTAAAAGGTCATTAAGAATCAGCAGCTGTAAACAGATGCCAGTTAAAAGAATGTGATGCCTGGAATAGATTTTTCCCCCAATCTTTATATGAGGACTATTTTTATTATAGACTCTCAGAAGACAGATACCAACACCATTTCTAAACTATGTATTAATCACAAGTAAATTCAGCATCACAACTATTATCAACATTATTGCAGTAAATTGTTTTGTAATCTGCAGCCTTTTAGAGTATGAGCACTCAATACATAGTTGGGGCTCCTTTTTGATGAATTACAGCATTACAGGATCTAGTGTAATAACTTGATCCTGTTACTGGGATAATTTATATTATCCCAATGTCAATTTGTGACATTGGGATAATGTCATCAGAATTGACTTTTTATGATACTTAGGTCAGCAAAGTTTCCTGTCCAAATGAGTTCAATGACACCATAGTTGTTAAGACACGTACTACTACTTTTGGTATTGTAGGCAGGTGTCATTACCAAGTTTTGCTGAAAAATAAAGTCAGTATCTCCATGAAGCATGTAAACAGAGAGAAGTATTTGTGCTAAAAAAAATCTTCTGGTACAACACTGTGCCAACTTAAAAGAAAACAATGCGCCGTCACAACACATGTCTTAACAAATCATCAGTGACTGGAAAATTCAGTTTACCTTAAGCAACTATAACTCTATGCCTCTCCACTCTTTTTCCTTTTGTTTCTAACCCTGCTAAAGCATTTTGTGTTTCATAAATAAAGTTTGAATAACTGACATTTCTGTTACTTTTTTGCCTTTTCTGAAATCAATATTTTTCCCTCCACTCGATTTTCAATGAGCTTCTATACAGCAATAAAGCATTCCCAACAGCCAACTCCTACTAAAAACTACCAGAATTGAGGTTGTCGATGACTACTGTGCAAATGTTTAGTCAGCCTTGTCTCTTTTTTTTTCTTGGCTTCCTGAAATATTCTAAAAAAAATCATTTTAGTTTGAAAAATTAACAGAAACAAATGTTTGAAATACATCACTATTCAATGAGTTTCACATTTTAAACAGAATTTCTGAAACAAAATGATCTTTTCAAAAGTATTTGAACTTATTGAGAAGCGTCTGGATATGCAATACTTGCATTAACACAGACGGAAAAAAGAGATTTTAGAAAGAATTCGCTTTTCTTATATTCAAATAAAATCCTAGGTGAACAGTGCACCAGACTTACCCAAGACGCCAATCTCCAGTTCCGCAAGGCCCTCTTCAATCTTCGCATAAATATCTATAGCACTGAAGTCTGCTGCAATCGTTTTGGTCTCCACGCCACATTTGCTTGCTGGGGACACAATCATGCATTTGAGCTTAGTAAATAGGGATATTAGAGACAGCAAAAGGGTTAATTTAAATATTTATCCAATATGTTCATCACTGAAAGGATCCCTTTTATCCAGTTGCATGGATTCACACTTGGCTCCAGCAGGAGGTTTTACTCCTCCAAAATAAAAACTCTGCTGCATCTCTACAGCACTGAAAGGATCACATGCAAAACACTCAATTCTGTGCTATATCATTTAGTCACTTGTCAATTAGGCCCTTTGGGTGATAAAACATTTCAGGCTGAGGATGAATGAGGATATGCAGCAAGGATCTTGATGGTTAAGCCCTTGTCCAGCAGCTGTTTGCCTTAATGGATCACCTGTATTAGTTTATTTCTTGGGAAGACAAGCAATATTGATTTCCCTTGACACAGAAATGTAAGACTTGTTTGAATAATTGCTTAAAAACACTAATACTCTGTCATCCTTAATATTTTATTATGATGTGCCATGTTAGGAGAAACAAAACAAAACAAAACAAAAAAATCAAAGATGATGTCAAAAAATAAGAGTGCACATATCTTACCGATTGCCTTGGATACATCATCAAGTTTCTCCTGAGAGCGACTAATCAGAACGATGGCAAAGCCTCTGCGGGCAAGCTGTTCAGAAGCAAAGGAAAAAATATATATATATATCAAGTTTACGAGAAAACAAACAAATCATGCTGCTGTAATCACACAAAATAAGAGACAATAAAACAAGAACGAAAAAAATGTTGTATCACTAATTTGAGTTTTCATTCACATGTAAAAACAGGTGAACAAAACCAGAGAAAGATTCATTTTAAGACAGATTCTACGAAGAACCACATTACTAAAACCATACACTACATCTCTAAACAAGCTTGGAAAACTAGCATTATAAGATACAAAAGTATTTTAATGCAACCTCTGAATGCCATGCCATCCTACCTCCTCTGCATATGCTTTCCCAATCCCATCTGTGGCTCCTGTTACAACTGGAAGTTGGACAAAAAAGGTCAAACAAGTAGAATTAGCATTTTTCCCAAAAGGGGAGGCATAGGTATTGCTGTTAAGATCGTTCACACTCTCAACTGTGAGTAGTTGAAATAGTTTGTAGAACCAAATAATCATATTAATCTGCTACTGTAATATTGTGTGACTGTCAAACTTGTCTTACTTGTCTGGGGCGACTGTCAAATTTTGGATCTTGTGTGCAGAAGTTGTTCTGATGCAGTTATAATTACAATGAGATAGGTCAGTGGTGTCAGACACTGCTCACTGCTCTTTGTATACTGTGCTCTGTATATTTATACAAAATAACTATAGTACTTGAAAAAAAAACTGTGCAAATGGCAGCAGAGATGCCAAACTATTGGGACCAAAACTTACAATAAAACTGTTTTTGTGCATTTCAGATGCAGCAGCCTGTCGCCAGAGGAGTTCTCCAGTTCTGCTAAGGCTTCATGCATGGGGCAGGAGACATTTTCAAAGAGTGAAGCTATTTTAGCCAGAGCTTAATGGGATTCTACATGACAAGTCAAGTTAATGCTACTGAAATTTGAGAAGTTTGACACTCATTTGTCTTCAAAGCCAGTGAAGGAATACTTTACATATTTTTCTGCTGTAGTTACAGCTGCAAGTCTTGTGGGAAATGTTTCAACCATCTTTATAGTTACAGACTGAAAACATTCACCCTTTCAGCTTTGCAAAATAGCTCAACCTTAGATATCTGTGATGGAGACAATCTTTGAATATCAGTTTTCAGTTTTATCACAAAATCTTAATTGGATTCAATTGGACTGCTCTAACACAAGAATGCTTTGATCTAAACTTAAACCATCTGAAACATTTTGGCTCTGACTCCAGAAGGTGATCCTTCAACTAGGCCAACAATTGTTGGCTAATATATTTTAAGTGCTATGAAACTGCATTTTTCATCCTAATGTAATATCAAGTCAGTTGAGCAGTTTTACGGCAGCCAACATTCACAGCAGACACTAACGACATTACCCAAAGTGCTAAAGACACAGGGTGGTGAAAGCATAGAAGAGAAAAAATATGAAAATAAAAATAAATAGGAACATAACTGATATCTTTCAGGATTAGCTTGTGTTTAGTTCCTTCCAACAAGGTGAATGTTGTATGCTCAATGTGATACTCAGTGTTAGTTTTCTACCACACACTTTCCATTTTCAGGGGAAAAATGAAATACACAGCTGTTTGTGAGACATCCATGATTGTGTTCTGGGTGTCCATGATGCAGTTCTTCTTACTAATGTTCTCTAGCAAACCATGTGAGGCCTTCAAATAACATGTGCATTTAGATGGATATTACATAACCCACAAGTAAACTGCTCACTGGACTTTCCTTTGAGATAAAAGAGTAAAAGGGGGACTGAAAGCAAATGCAGACCACACTTTTCAGATTTGATTTGCAAAAATCTATGAAAACCATTGATTATTTTCCTTAAACTTCATACACATTTCAATGAATGTGTATGATGGATACACATTCATCATATATAACAAATATTACATTTGTTATATTGCTAAATATAACAAATGTAAAAATTGTGGTTTACATTTGAAACACAATTTTTACATTGTGGTTCAAATGTAAAAATAAATACAGAAATAAAAGACACTATTTAATCGATCTTTCAAACAATTCTCCATAATACTAAGCTCACAACTAGGTTATAACTAGCCAGTGTACTCTAGATGTGAAAGTATTTGTAAGTCACAACCGTGGATTTCTGTGTAGTCTTATATCAAGAACACTTAATATTAGATAAACAGCGACTGGCCAAGCCACAGCAAGGCCAAGTGGAAAATTGTTTGACTAGAAAAAGGGCAGAAGCAAATGAAGCAAGAGCCAGAAATATCTGGCTCTCAGGTTAGCGGCGATAAAAAAAAGGAAAGCTTCTTTACAGACAGAAAAGGCACATGGAGAACCAACAAAGCAAACAAAAATTATAGCACCAAAAAAAGAAAGCAGCATCAATACACAGGCTAACAGTGCCACCTACAGAAACTTATGAGACATCTAGAAAATGCTGTGCAAAGACGCCAACGATGGCCGAGCAGAAGCTTTACAAAATAATAAATAAATAAAACACTGAATACACCTTCAAGGTTAAAGAGACTGTCAATTCGAACTGATGATCTGCAGAAAGAGATGTGGAGAGCTGCTAATGTGACAGATGAGGACAAAGAAAAGAGAATGCAAGTTCTCTCTGTGATAGGTAGCAGCAGAGTGAGCAGATGCCCTGGAAATGCCTGGCACAAACAGCAGCAACAGCAGCAGCAGCAGACTATTTTTAGCAGTCCCCAGCTTTCAAAAAGAACGATTCAACACATCCCTTGCTAAATATAACAAAACGTGGATCGAGACAGGAAGCGCTACAATATGTCCCAGTATGACCTAAAAAAGCTCTCTTTAAAAGAAAAACTTATCTTATCCGTGGGTGAACCCACTTTTCTTCATTCATTGTCATTTGCATTTATGGAATTTTTTAAAACTGAATTCCCAGTTGTGGCTTAGAAAGAGAGAAAAGTACACTTATTATACTACTTTATTAGTATAATAAAGTTAGGGGCAGTAAGGAGGACAGCTTCTAATGTTTCTCCTAGCAATGATAATATACATTCCGGCTTAATGAATACTACATAACAAGGAAGAACAAGACTAAATATACAGAGTTAAAAATGAGCAAACAAATATGTCCCAAAGGGGATTGGTACAGTAAAAACATGAATTTGTCAACCGACCATACCTGCTTGCAAGGTTGCAGAGAGGTCTGGTGTTAGTCTTCAGCAGCCATTGGGCAACAAGTGGGGCACACCCTGACCATGCGGCCAGTTGACCACAGAGACACCCAGGAGAAACAACTATGCAAACACACTTTTCAAGGCAATTTGGGTTAATTATAATAAATTTAAATTGATGTTTTCTGTAAATCCCCAACAGTGATTTACAGAATGAACCAACAGTGACTTGTTCCACTGTTGGTTCCATTAGGCCATAAATAAATGGTCCCTTTTAATTTCAAAATATTACATTTTTTGTGCACCCTTTAGCACTGCGCTTGCAGTATTGAAATTCAATTGCTTTTGGGGAATCCCTTGCTTGATAATGGGTAAGTTTTAGTTTTATGTTTTTGTATTTTTTTAATGAGGCTTTGATTATACAAGGTGAAAGTTGCACCCAAAAGACTGACAATTTTTATATACTCTCCATCTCTAGCCACAATGTAATAAATGTATGGAATAAAAATATACAGGTAAAATTAGTGATTTTTCCCTCCACTGAGCACATTACTTCACAATGAAGGTTATTTCACAATGAAGATTGCCAGACACTTGGCAATGTTTCCAGTGGAGAATAATAATAAAATAGTTAAAAGCAGCAAACATGTAAAAGTCTAGACACATTTAATATAGGAGATGATCGTTTTAAGTTTTTGGCCTACTTAGGACAGCTAGCTGATCAGAGTAATTCAGCTGAACCATTCTCTCTTCCACTTCAATTATTTATTACTTAGTATTTCTCAACCACATAAAATCCCTCAAAAAACATTGACATCTGTGGTTGGAACGTAACAGACAGGGGCAACCTCAGGAGGGATTCAATGTTTTTTGGGGGGTTTTTTTAATGCGCCATTTTTTCAGGATAATCAATTACCTAAGCCAAATTTTCTAAATTGTTTTCACTGCCTCATCTAGCGCATGGTAGACAAAACCCTTTCTAATATTTTCAGCCCAATAAGTCTGAAATCATATCAGATTCAAAGCTGTTTGCACAGAAGTTTGATACATCAAATTCGTTTTCATAAAATGGGGCCCATGCTATTTACAAAATTTAATATTCCTTCCATAACAATGAAGCTTATTCAAAGCACACATTCTTATTTTACACCATTTATTCTATTTTTTCCTTTATTCATCTTTTTTATTGAGCCCATCTCTCTTTTATGTGATACTCTTGAGTGCAGATGATGCTGCGAGAGTCCTGTTTGCAGGAGAGCCAAACAGAAAGGAGTGGCCGAGGAAAAGAGAAAAGAAAATGACAAACACGAACATGGGGGATCCTGGGGGCAACTAAAAATAGCACAGGGAGAGACGAGGGTGGGGGTACGGGAGAGTCTGTAGGCGAAATGATGAGGGAAACATAGACTGGTTTATTTTTAGGCATTTTAAGAATGAACAGTTTTTCAGGCAGAACAGGAATAAAAAGAACGATTTTACAGTTGAGTGCATGTTCCCTTCACTCAAATAAGTAAAGATCTATTTTTAGAGCTGCTGTTGTCTTCTCTAAAACTAGGTCAGACTGGATCCTAAATTATACTGCTACTATGTGCATATGAACCCCTGTTATCAACACAACCACTCATTTCTCAGGTCTCCATCAACATCAGTTAATTTTAGGCCTTGTATATGCAGAAGTAATCACCACTTAAAATAATCTGAGACCAATAAATGATTAACCAAGTCAATCACATGTCAAAATAATAGAACATAGCTGCTTACTACCTCACTAATTTAATAATGAAAATATCTAAAACTGATTTTCCCATATCATATACAAATATGTTGACAAGATGTTTGCTTCATAGGTAAGCTCAGAGGGAAAAAAAAAAAACATTCGCTTTTATATTCCACGCTAATTTACATATAAAATTGTCTTATATATTAAATAATACTACAGCAGGATGTACCGCTCATTTAATGTGACAAGAAAGTAAATAAATCACAAAAACCAAAACAATCCAAACAATTTCACTAAGCAACTCATTCAGTATTGCAGGTAATAACCAGCAGAGGGAGACATAGAGTTCCACTCAACAGAGACAAAATCCAGAAATCTAAAGTTGCAAAGAAAACAGCATCGAAAGCTGGATTAATAAATGCTTATAAATGTATAACTGATGCAAAACATTGGATAAAATGTTTTATTATTATTATTGTTTTAAGTTTTCTTTACAAACAAAAATCTTACCGTGTTTGTTTTTGTTATAACAATGATTTTCATCCATATACATGACTTAGCATGTTCAACCCTAGGGTCAGGCCATGTAGGCCTAAAGCTACAAAGAAAAAAAGCAAGCAACATCTCAAGCTACACACATATCAGACAGCAAGGTAAATGTGAAGACTATCACACAATTAATAAAACATGACAAAGTAACTGAGCTGGAAAAGGGTAGGGTGGCTTCTCCGGGTCAGGGAACAGGTTCTGTCCCAAACGGTGGATGGATAGATGGGATGGATGGTCATTAAAATATCTAACTCCCTCTGTGCTAATACAGCATGTAAGCAGATGTGTTAGATGGATTCCAAAGATAAGCAAAATAAAATGAGTAAAATGTATAATGTGCTTTACAATATTGAAGCATTACTTTATTTTTTTCTGGCATCTATGCCACTAATAACTCTGAGGTCTTTGCTAAGCAAGTGGATTTCATTAGTATGGGCTCAATCATATTTTCATAGATGCTCTCTTCTTTTGCTCAACATCTCTTTCACACGCAGTCCTTTGAACTGTGGGAACCACTGAACCAGAATCTTGAGGATTCTGTGTCTCATGTGTGCCTCATTTATGAATGACTCTGAAATTGTTATATAATCAGGCTGTCCTCCCAATCAAGTCCACTTCACTGAGACAAAGTTTGTGAATGAAAGTAGCAGTGGAGGCCAACAGGCTCCTTTTGCCTCACTGCATATTCTAAATCATTTTGCATGAGTGATCCAAAAATAAACTCCCTTCTCCCTCTGATGATTTTCCATTTATAGCCACACACACACACACACACACACAAATAAAAGATCAAAAGCAACTTCAGTTCCCAACTTCCAAACATTTTCCTCTCTCTAGCAAACTGATGTCACTGTGCATGTTAAAAGGGATTCTGAACATTTTCAACTAAACCAATCTTCCCAATTTCTCTACAATCTAAACCACCAATATCAATAGCCCAAAACAGATTACTTTTAACTATTAGAGTTCCCATATGGTGTGCTCATTTCTAACACACACACACACACCCCGTCTTACAGCATCTGTGTTGAAATGTGAACTTCAAACTCCAGGGTCACGCACATGAAGTAACATCAGGTGGCCTGTTCAAATGTCAAGGTTCGATCAGTGAGCAACATGGAAAGATGGACAGTATTCAATCTGATTTGATAATCCAGTCACAAGATTTACTACAGTTTACAACCAAACTGTCTGATCGTGTTCAACCTACCAGAGGCAGTCACCCGCATTTACTGGTAGGCCAAACAAGATAGGTCAAGAGATGTGAGTGCGTGCTGCTGCAGAATCGGAAGATAAATATAGATTCAGCAGATGTGAATTATTAAAATATATTATTAAAACAGCTGCATGGCAGTGTCACAAACTGCTATGTTAATCTTATCAAATAAAACTTCAGTACACACATATTTTGTAGCTATGATGAGTTATACAGACCAAACGCATTTTAAGAGTATGGACAATAAGATTGTGATAAATGTATAAATTTTAGCAGATTTGTCTTTTTTACCTTCCTATTTGCAAACTTGATTCAGCACATTGTCACTGCAATTCTATACAGTGACATACAGACTGGATACACTATAGCTGGGAACAAAGAAAACAACTTTGCTACAGTTGAATAGTGCACATTGTCTTCATACTGACACAGCTATTTTCTCATTTGCAAGGCCATTCTAAGTGTTATACACAAAGCACAATTTAGTGAGATAGTGTCTTTACTCTAAAGACTATCTGTTCCTTAAGTCAGTACTGAAATGGGGAAAAAAGGCATGTAAATATGCAGACATTTGCAACAAGATTTTAAGTCTTCAGGAGCAAATGTTGCAGATCAAAATGAAAATAATATACCACATATATTTATTGGTCAGCGATGGGATAAAATGTTTCCCCAGATTTGGATAAAAATAAAAATGTGTTGATGCTTATGGCTGTGTGCAGGAAGAATCTTCATAGTAGTCTGTATTGCAGTGGCTTTGAAGAAGCCTAAGAGAAACTCTGCAATTTCACCATACTATCTAAAATGGCAATTGAATCAAATTGCATGCTGTTTTAGGTTTTAGACGACAAACTCTCTTACTTAGTTTTTAATAAATAAGGTTAGTTATTGGACATGGCGATCACCAGTCTGAGCTTCTCGACGGCAAATTAAATCATGTTAATATTATCTCTGTCCAACTGATAGGTGCATCTTTATGATGACATATTTCTACTCTCGCTGTAATCCGATAACAAGAGAAGTATAATAAAATATAGACCAGACAGATAGATATAGATATATGTTATATCAAAACAATACATGTTGGGTTGTTAGTACAACAATATGCAAGATGTGCTTTTATCATTTAACGTGCCTTGTTACAATTCTCGCTTCTCCAAAACCTTATCAAAAAGACTCACTATCACTTTATTTCTGCATGCTTAAGATCAGTTTTAACTGCGATAATACTTGACATTAGTGTTTCCAGCCTCCTAGACTCTCACCTGCCCACTTTCCCAGTTTGTTGGGGGAGATCAGTCTTCCGTTGCCCAGCACCCACACCCTGAAGCCGGACAGTAGCCGATACACGGAGCACACGGACAGCCAGGCCGCGGTTAGAGCACCCAGCCAGAAGAGCGGCGCTTCTACGCCCTTAATCATGGCTTCTCCGCTGAAAGACATACCCGCACCAGTCCCTCCTCTGTCTCTACTCTGTGGTGACACTGACACCTGGACTTCTAACCTCTTTATTAATAAAACAGCAGCTGCTCAAAGTGCAACAGGGAATCCAAGCTTAGACGCTCGTGTCAGATACTTCCTCATCTGTGTTTCGCTGCTGGTGATTGGGTCCTTCTTCTTCTTCTTCTTCTTCTTCTTCTTTGGTACGTTTCTTAGCAACAGTAAAAAACCGAAGCATTATCACCACCTACCGTTGAGCAACAAGTCAAGAATTCAAACTGTTCGATGATCGATAACTGGACCATTCTCCTTTTCTCTGGAAATAAAAATAAATTTGTGATACGGACATTTTACTTGAGTTGTATTTTTTATTTTATATTCTATTTTATACGCTGGTATAAAATAGATATCAGGCTATATCTTTTCACGTATGAACTGCTTTAAGGACGGAATTTTAATGTAAGCTTATTTTATTTATTTATGGACTGTATATAAACACCCGATTTATCATTTACTTAACTCTACAGCTTTGCTTATCCCTGATATTTGTTAGTTTTTTTGTTTTGTTTTTTTCCTTTTTGTTTTTTCCCACTATATTTATACTCATAAATCTTTAAAATACAAGGTGTCATTTCAGGAGAAACCCGTTTTGAATATATACGTGCAAAAAAGCAATATGTTAAAAAATACTAGTTAGTACAGTTCATAACCACTTAACTAAAAACTAAAAACCATAAACCAAATGAACTAAAACACTCTCTTACACTCAATACATTGCAAACTCTTTTTTCTATGTGGTCTTTGCACTTGCCATATAATGTATTTTTCTCAAGATATTTTTAAAAGGTATCATAATTCTGAAGTACTCCATTGTATTTAATAATACATATTTAGTTATTATTTTTTCATTTTTTTGTCATTTTTTATTATGCAGCTGATTTGCAACAGCTGATTTTCAACTACATCTTTATATTAATTGATTTTACAGAATTTTAAATTAACTGTACAATCAAATCTACAAGTTATGTGGTGGTGAATATGAAGATAAGGTTTGTATGCTTTATATTTAAAAGTAATATTACACATTTGCTTGTTTGTCTATGTCTTTGTTTAAAGACAAATTCAATTTCACCAACATGGCATAAATCATGTTGGTGAAATGATTTATATCATGATTTATTGCATCTTCATATCATGCAGGATATGAACATGATTTATATCTTGCATGATTTTTGTACTAAATTTATCATGTTAAGAAAACCAGTTAAAAAAATTAAAAACTGAACAATTTAACTCTATATATAATAAAATGAAAAAAGCCAATGTTTACTCTGATTGTGTTTTAATAATTTCTTGATTGTGTTGGAATTATATTTTTCACCTCAAATGCCGATCATTGATTTCACTTCACTTGTGTTATTTGACTGCTATTTTATACAACACAGTTTAATTTTCAACTTTCTTCAGGTTTTTGTGCTTTCATGTATCTATGGGTTATATTATTAGATTTGTTGATTAACATTTTAGAGAACCTTGTTCGAAAATAATAAACCTTAAGTCAGCAATGGCACTAAAAAAATTCACAAGGACACAATGTGAACAGGTTAAAAACTTTATGAATGTTAACACAACTCCTTCATGTTTTAATAAAACGCATAATTATATCCAAGTTAGTGTACAGATGCAAACACATACACATACACCCCCGCCCCACACACACACACACACATATGAATCTCATAGTTCAGTCAAGTGGAGCAGACATCAGTGGTCTATAACGTTAGTGTGAGCGTTACATAAGCGCATTGCTACTAAAAATAGAAATGCACCAATTGTAAACATGGGTCTAAACTGACGGCTGTGGACTTTCAAAGGAACCTGAATGAAATTTAAATCAGGGCATTGTCTTGGTCACAGATGGACCGGCAGCTGATCCTTACTGTGAATGCCCCCAGGCAAGTCCTGTGAGTCTGCTGCTCATGCCTCAGTGAGTGAGTGTGTTGTAGGTGAATGAGGAGTGTTGATTTCAACTTGTTGCACTGATTGGTTCATGAAAAAAGTGCCAAGCTTGTTAATATATTTGTATTTAAAATGTCTGTACAGTAAAACAATGCTGCAGGCCAATGACTATTTTACTGGGCTTTCCTTTTATTTTTTGCTTATTAAACTCTACTTTATTGTTTAGTTGCTTTGCAGGCTTACAATGACAATAATAAACTCATGTTTTTGTATACTCTTTATTGCATAAATTCAACTCAACTTAGAACAAAATCAATAAAATAAACAAAATTTCCTTTAGCTTTCATTTACATCTTCACAGTAGTAACCACAAAAGCAAATGTGGATATTATAGCTCCTAAATTAGAGTAAAATGTTCATGTTGATCTGGATCTCCTTCTGTTTTTTAATTATTAATCAGAATTTATGTGAACAATGATTACATGTTGCCAGTGTTTTAATCTATATTACTTGTGATTACATGTTAGCAGTGTTTAATCTATATTACTTGGGCATTGATACATTAGCAAAGTTGACAAAGTGAGCTCACCAATAATACAAAAGTTTAAAAATATTTTTTATTTGAATAACGATGCAATCTATACACAACTGCACACACCTAAATAATAACTATAATAATAATAGTAAAAATAATAAGTAAAACAAAAGAGAAAAAAAAAAGCAGAGCAAGATATGAAAACACAAATAAGGGTGTTTTCACTGTTTGATTGAAAACACCGGAGTAAATACATTTACCATACATGTAGATCTTAAAACAAAGATGGGCATTCACATAACTTCTGACATATCAGTTTTATGTCACCAACCTTATTGGAGAAAAAAAAAAAAAGATTTATACTACAACTACTTTCCAATGAGCCCAAAAGAGTGAGATATATATTTTTTTTCAATTCAGTGTTTGATACATGCTGGTCTTTGGTGACATTAGTACCACGTCACATCTTTGTGGGAGCTTAACACAGCATTCCCATTAACTGTGCAGCAAAATGTCTTTTCACCTAGAACACATTCATCCAGCCATCTACCAATTTATTCATCCATCCATTGTATACCCCTGCTTATCCTTGCAGGGTCGCTGGGGCAGGGGTGGCCTATCTCTAGTGGCTAATGGGTGAGAGGTGGGTCACACCCTGGTCAGATTGTCAGTCTGTCATAGACATGGACAACACACATTCACTCCTGAGGGCAGTTTAGAGAAACCAATTGAACACATGCATGCATGCATGTGTTCAATCAATTTAGACTGCTGCTTGTAAATAACTGTGATAATCAGAATGTCTCCCATCCAGATACTTGTACACTCCTAGTGTACAAGGAGTGTACACTAGGACACTAACTGCTTCTAATTAAAATCCAAACTCATACTGTATACGGAAATAAAGAATTAAATAATGAAAGAGAAGGAAAAAGACTGGATAGTGTCAAAGATTATCACAGTCATCACAGTTAATGTTGATTCATAGTTCTTGTTTTTATTTATAAAGAGTTAAACACGTTCTGATGGATTTTCTCATGAAAAAAAGAGCATAATAAAAATATATTTTAATTCTGCAAAAAAACGATAAGAATAAAAAACATTTTCAGCTCCTAAACATTGTTTATTTCATGAGACACAAGTTTTAAATCCATTTAAATTGTCACATGACAAAAAAATACTTTAATTCTCCTGCTTTTTTAAGGGATTGTGATCGATGTGCAGACGCTGACGTGTACGAGATGAAAAATTGCAAAGAAAGGGATGAATCACAAACATGACGCTCCTTAGTTTGTGAGGAATTGGATAAATTTGACCATTTCTAAAAAATAAAGTATGAGGGGAGTTTACTGTCCATGCTCCTCGACATGGGTAAAATATCAGCTCATAGCTATTTAAAGGAGCTTTAAGATTAATGAACGGTACAGTCACTTATCAGCGGTATATTAGAAAAAAATCATGTACGAAATTTGTTAGAGGAATAAAGACAACATTCAGATGTTGTATAAATTGTTCAGTGCTAAACCTTAAACCACATTTAAGGTTCGTACAGGTTACTTATAAAAAATATTATGTATGGAGAGTTTAATAAAAGATGTGGTAATGTGTGAAAGGTAAAAAATAACATGAACACAAAAAGTTAAATCATTTGCCTGAATATTCAGAAACCAACCTACTAATACAGCACATGTGGAATTTTTAGTGTTTACATCATTAATAGCTAGATAGAAAAAAACCTCTTGATGTCTTAATAGACTCATGAAGTGCAGTTTAAAGATGATAAGGCAGACATTCTTGAAGATTTCACAAAAGTAAAAACAGAATATGATGTAAATTTTTGTTTCAATTTTTTACAGGATTTCCCACTCACTGTAGAGTCCACTTGCTGACCTATATGTTGTTTGGTCACTGCTGTTGTCTCCAGGTGTTGTGTGCTGTATTTGCACGTGAAGTGGGGAGCCTAGGAGTTAAAGCGGTAAAAAAAAATTAGAAAGTAAACACAACGTGAGGGAGCAGAAACAGCAATAATGAAATTTCTTTTGCTGCGTCAAACAGAAAAATTATTTGAAAACATGCGCACACTGGTGTGACAGAGGATATATGATGAACACGTATAGATGCAATAAAAAATAAACGTACAAATAACTTCTATTTTCAGATTAAGTGTATGTAATAACACGTGATAAATTGCACATGAAAAGTGAGTTGAAAAAGAAACCAATTAGGTATTTGTATAGATGTCTCAAAATTCAAAAATCTAAATATATACCAGATATTGGATAACTTATTACATGGCAAATTCTGGGCATAATGATAATTTTTTTATTTTCTCCCACTTATTACATTACGCAGTCTTTCACATGCACCTGTTTACAATTCAGATATAGCAATAGAACAAAATTTACACATACTGAGATTAGATAGATAGATAGATAGATAGATAGATAGATAGATAGATAGATAGATAGATAGATAGATAGATAGATAGATA
>CAEFZY010034135.1:0-17741 GCA_903066815.1 Brachyrhaphis roseni
GAGGCACCAGCAGCTTCAAATAACTGTTTGCTGCTTTGTAAGGGCATTTTAACAGCTGCTCTCTTAATCCGATGAATCTGTCTAACAGAAACCTTCCTCATTGTGCCTTTATCTGTACAAACCCATCTTTGCTCTGAATCAGCCACAAATCTCTTCACAGTACGATAACGCTTCAGCTTTCGTTAAATATCTCATGTTTTCATATCTTGACATATGGCACTACATTATCTGATGATTTTCGTCAGCAGAGATCCTTTCTCTTTCCCATACTGCTTGAAACCTGTGGCCTGCTTAATAATGTGGAACATCCTTCTTAAGTAGATTTCCTTTAATTGAGCTCACCAGACAAACTAATCAACCCAGCTCTCTGAAATTAATTATAGTGATTCAAAGAGCCCTGACACACAATACCATCTATAAATTTAATAGCACCACAAAAAAAAAATTATTTTTATGACACTTAAATCCAATTTGCATAATAATTTGGAACATGGTGTAGATATGTAAATACTGGAGTAAATATGGGAGCTTTTAAAGCATTTTCGGTCTTTATTCGTCATTTATTTACCAAAGTATCTTGATTCATAAGAAAAGTCACCCATTTTAAATCTCTAGAGACCCAATATAGGTAGTGTGTAGAAGAATATGAGGAACACAATGCAGATAAAATGAAAGCTGCCATGAAAGAAACTTGGGCTTCGTTAACAGTGAAGCAAAGCCATAGGCTGATCATCTTCATGACACGCTGTGCTGATGGAGTAATACATAAAACCACATGTAAAGCATATTGATACACATAGGTGGGCCAACATTGTTGTATTAATATATTTTTCATTGGCCATTTTCTGAGCAACTGGGGGTTTATTTATTAGCCAAAACCCAAAATCTTTAATATTAAAAAAAGAAAATAACAGAAATAAACGCTTGAACTACATCACTGTGTATATTACTCTAACATATGCATCACGTTTTTGATTAGAATTCAATAGCATTTTTACAACTTGTACTTACAAGTATTTTTACAACTTGTAAAAAAGTATTCAAATTTACTGAGATCTACCAGTAATTTTTCACTTAACAGTAAAGTTCACTACATTTATTGAGTTTAGGTATTGTCCTTGTATCAAACTAATTTAAAGGGAATATTGTTTTTTAAAACAATGAAGAAAAAAAAAACAAGCTGAAGATTTCACCTTGTGGCCTTGATGGTTTTAACTCTCGTCATCTGACACATGAGGCTTCGCAACAGCCATCTCCTCTTTGCTATTTGCAATCATCTTGCACTTCTATAGAAACAGATCAAAAAGAAACATTGGTTAGTTCTGAAGTAAGACGAACATAAATACAATTTAAATATTCAGAATTTTAATCTTAACTTTTCCACATTTCCCCAGTTGGTATTTCTGCTCTGTGCAACAGTTATTTATTAGTCATTTTAAGTAACTTAAAATCAGAGCAGGAAGGATAGTGAGGATAAGGATTTACACACTTGGCAATTGATAATGAAATATTTTTGCTGTATTAGGCAGCCATTTTGACTTTCTAGTGTATGTACTGTATTACGGTAAGCCCTGCAGCCACCTCTACTTCTGTTTGTAGTTTATGTTACATTCAGTTTGTCTCAGAAGAAGACCTAGGGATGACATCACATCTCAATTTAACACCTGCTGGACTTTCTAGTTATTGTACTTAATAAATAGACTAACTTCTATTAGCGATACAACCTGATAATGTATTTCAGAAGCCA
Organism: Brachyrhaphis roseni; assembly: GCA_903066815.1. Lineage (NCBI taxonomy): Eukaryota > Metazoa > Chordata > Actinopteri > Cyprinodontiformes > Poeciliidae > Brachyrhaphis > Brachyrhaphis roseni. The sequence continues at coordinate 1,748 of CAEFZY010034135.1, forward strand.
TTGCACAGTTCTATGTGCGGTTACATAACGGAAGAAAAAAAAAACTGATTTAATGTGCTTCTTTTGACTTTGTAATACAAATCAAGCCCACTATTAAACAAACAAAAAGACTACCCTTGGAGGTTCTGCTCATCTATCAATCAGTAATGGCTGGTTTACTAAACACTTAGCTTAAACATAATTAAAACTAAAAATTTTAAAAGATAGATTTTCTTAATATGGATATAAATTGAATCCATAGATGGAAACTCGTTTAGATGAGTTTTTACCTAGATGTTTGGAAACTCAAGACTTACATTTTTACCTTTCTTTTTGTAAAACAGTTAAGCCCATTTACCTCTGTGAGTTCCTTAATGGTATGTATGTTGGCCTGCTGAGTGACTTTCCTCTTTGCTTCCTCAATGTGGTCCAGGTTTAGAGACGGAGTTGGGGGGACAAGGCTAGGAGGGGGTTTATTAGTTATGGTGGGAAGAGGGGCAAGTGGTGGCATAGCTGCAAGGGCGCCCATGTTGGTCAAGGCAGCAGTCATGGTGGCTGCTGTCATACTTGCCACAGCAGCACTCATGGTGATGTTTGACATAGTGGGCATTCCAGGAATACTTGGTAAGCCCATTGGACCCATGTTGGGCATATTCGGCATTCCCATACCCATTGGAAGAGGTAACGGTAAAGGTAACGAAATTGGGGCCGGGGACGGGGTCGGGAGAGGGAGCTGGAGAATAGCTTTTGGCCGAAGACTTTCTGGAATAGGAACCCCTGCCTTGGCACACATGGCGGCAGCATTCGCCTTGGCTATTTCAAGCAACTGGTCCTTATCTGAGGAGAAAAGGAATGAAAATGAGACACAGGAAGGGGTAATGCAAACAAGAAGGTTGGTGCACACAGTTTATTTATTCACAAACTAAATATTTTACCCAGATCAGTTAGCCTTGGAGGTGTTTTGCTAGCACTGCGTCGTGATCGGGACCCTGAGCGGCGTTGCTTGCGGAGAATGACAACCGGAGAGTGACTTGGTTCCCTCTTCCACCTGTCCCGTCTGTCAAATGAACGACTGCGGAATGCTGGCCGTCTTCCTCGACCTCGTGACCTTGACCTACGTCTGCGATCTGAGGAGCGGGACCGTGATCGCCTGCTTCTGTCTCCTGATCTGGATCTTTTCCTACGTCCTGTGGAGCGGCTTTTAGATCGCTTATTCCTATCCGGGGACTTGGACCTCCTCCTTCCCCGGGCATTTGGTGAACGGGATCGCCTCTTGCGAGCTGGAGAGCGGGATTTGGACCGGCGGTTTCTGGTGCGTGATTTGGAGCCAGAACGTTTGCGCCGTGTGGTAGAACGTGAGCGTGATCTCCGCCGTCGAGCAGGACTCCGAGATTTGGACCGTCGCTTTTTTCTTTGTGACGGAGAGACGGAGTCTTTTTTCCTAACTGGAGACTTGGACCTTTGGAAGGATAAATATTTAGAAGAATTAATAACTGCACACAATAATGCTTTCCAATGCAGACTGTAAGTCAGAAATCAACTTGAGAAGGAAGGAAGACTCATCAAATTTCAATGCCTGATTTGTATTGGATATTTTTATACCAACTGAAGACCTAATTTTACAAAGTTAACCGACATCAAACCCCTTTTAGAAAATCTCACAATACAAACCTGGACAACTTTCTTCTGGATGCCGGCTTGGATGTCGAGCGAGAACGTTTCCGGCGATCAGCAGGTGAGCGTGACTTGGAAAGCTGCTTCTTTGGTACTTCTGGAGATGCTGAACCTGAGGAGCTTTTCTTGCTCTTTGACACAGTTTTGACTGGAGATTCCTCATCGTCATCTGAGCCTTCTGAAGAATCAGAACCACCTGGGCCGCTGGCTGGCTCTTGGGAAGCAGATCCTGAACTGGGAGCAGGCAAGTTTGCAAGCTGAGTGTCCTGATCCTGCAACTTATCCGAGGGACTGTCACTTTTGGGAGCAGCGTCAGCTGCGGAAGGCAATGGCTTCAGATCACCTGCTGGATGCGTAAACATTGCATAACCACCTCAATATCTGAACATTTATTTCACTTAAATGCATTTATAATCTTAATAACCTAACAAAAGTTTTACCTGCTTCAAAACAAGGTGTGCCATTTTCTTCAACGATTTTTTCTTCTGGCGTCTTCTCTTTAGCAGGAGGGGAAGCCTTCTTCTCTTTAAGTGATGTGTTAGATACTGATCTTGCTGAAGATGAACTTTCAGATCTTCCATCACTAGATTCAGACCTTGACCTGGATTTAGATTTTTTTAAGCCTCGAGAGGCAGATTTAGACTTTGACCTCCTTCGATTTCTTTGTGGCGATTTTGACTTCTTTTTGCTCGGCTGAGGAGATCGGTGTCTTCGAGACAAAGAGCGGGATTTTGAACGTTTTCCGGATCTGGGTGGCGAGCGATTCCTCCTTCCAGGAGATCGAGAACGTCTTCTAACTGCTGAACGGGATTTGGACCGCCGTCGTGGAGGAGGGCTTCTTGATTTGGACCGTTTGCGAGGACTCCTGGATCTGGAGCGACGGCTGCGCTTAAGCATGACAACAGATCTTGAACGACTTCGTCTGCTCCTGCGGGCGGATCTAGACCGTGAGCGGCGGGATCTGGGTGGTGGTGACCTCCTGCGCCGAGACAAAGAGCGACTCCTGGAGCGCCTGCCTCCTGCACGCCTGGCTGCTGATCTTGATCTAGAGCGACCAACAGGGCGTCTAGACCTAGAGTGAGAGCGACGGGTTTTTGTGATGGAACGTGACAATGAACGTCGACCAACTGCACCACTTCGCCTTGGCGACCGGGTCCTGGAGCGCCTTTTACCTCCACGGGAACGTGACTTTGACCGTCGTCGTCTCCTTGGAGACCGAGACAGGGAGGGGGACCGCCGCACTCCACGCTTAGGGGATCGTGACACTTTTCTTTTGGGAGATGGAGAACTTCTGCGTCGCTTTGGGGAAACAGACACAGAACTTTTTCGTCGTTTAGGAGACTTGGACTTGCTTGCAGATTTTGACGCCTTCTTCATTGGAGTGACAGAAAGAGAGGTGGATCGGGACCGACGACTGGATCTCTTCTGAGACTTTTGGAATGGTGAGAGCGATATTTTCTTGGTTTTAGGAGAGGGAGAGCGGGACTTGGAGTGAGAGAGCCTTTGACTCTTCTGAGGAGATGAAGGCAGCTTTTCCTTTGAGCCAGATCTAGAAGGAGTTCTAGATCGTTCTTTCGTTAATTCTTCTGGCTGAACCTCAGCTTCTTGCTTGATAAGACAGGGTGACGGTGAACGGCTCGGGCCCGATTCTGACCTCTTTATTTCTAAGCTCTTAGAAGGAGACAAAGGCCGGGGTGAATCATGCTTCTTGACCTTCGCCTCTTGTGCTAAACTGGTCTGATCTTTCAGGATTAGGTCATCTTTTGGATTAGCGCCTTCTTGTTTTGGGATGATGTCAGGTAATTCCTGTACATGCATGAATTTGGCTTCTCCATAATTGCTCTCAATCTTCACCTCAACTGTGTCTGTCTGTGTTATCTCATCTTGGCCAGTAGAGGGTAATGTTTTATCCTTTTCTATTTCATTGGTGCAACTATGGTTCTCTTCAGTGGAAGGGACTTCCATGACTGATATTTCTTCCTTTTTTACTTCAGGCAATTCAGGCTTTTGCATTAAGATGGGAGCAACTTGCTCCTCCCCTTGGCTGTCCTTTGTATCCGGTCGGGATGTTGGCTCCTTGAGGTCAGACGAAACAGCTGGAGAATATTTTCCATTGCCAGCTGTTTTACCTCCTTCACCTTCAGAGTCAGAACCTGAAGCTGAGCTGCTGTCAGACGGTGAGCGAGATGATTTTTTTTCTTGCTTTTCATCTTTCTTTCTCTTCTTTTTTTTCTTTTTTGCAGCTTGTCTTTTATGTTTCTTAGATTTTGAGCCTCCATCTGTATCTACACAATGGGACAGAAATAGTCATAGTTAATATTACCAAAGGTATTTATTGTATTACTTAAAAAAAACACACAAATTATGGTTGTGTGTCACTTCCATTTACCTGTAACTGCATCTTTTCGTTTCTCCTCTTTCAGTCCTGTGTTTTCAGTTCCAGCTGCTGCTGCCAATCTGGCACTAAAGCAAAAGAATTTATCCATTTTACTTTCCATGTCCAAAACACTGACTACTCGTGGACATGAGCAAAGTAGGATGTTTGCTCATGTCGAAATAAAAATATTCTAAACATTACTTTTATTTTGAGAATATTACAATATGAACCCATAGTATAATTCAGTTCTTGATTAGGGATCGGATCAATAAATAAAATTCAAATTTATCCCTATTTATAAAGAAAACCTAAAACATTTCTCTTCTCTATCCATTATTACAACGGGTCACTGTTTACATGTCCACTAACATTTCTATTATATTTGAGGGAGTCCCAAATATGATGAGATTTTTTTGGTTTATTCTTCATTGTATAGGTAATTTTCTGTTATTGGTTGTAGATAATTTCGGCAATCATTTACTTATTTGGGGTCTTTTTGCCAACAGTATACTTAAAAATATAAAGCTTTGTTTTAGTTTAAGCGTTGTTAACTGTGGAACGTAGGGTACTATAACTGTGAAACATTTTAAATAGACAGGGACAGTAAGGGTCTTGATCTTGAATATGTTTTAACTGGATGCGATACAGTAGCCATATTTGGCAACTTCGGATTTGTTTGTTGTTTTTTTAAGGCTCTTCTTTGACCACTGAGGACAGACACCAGTCCTCCAGCACAAATTAAACCCCAGGAATCAATAGTAATGAAAAAATCACAAGTAAATTAGTAAATTGTTATAGTTAACAAAATGAGTGTTTAAAAGCTTGGACGGCAATGTGAACTTTAAATATACGTGTTTTATTACCAAAATGTAATCAAGAAATGTTGTTTGGGTTCAGTTTATCAGGACTTAATAAATTACTACAGATTTAAGATTTTATTTAAAATGTTTAATGGAAAAAAATATCTATTTTTCTCTGACCTGGCTCTAGTGGTCCTTCTCGGTGGAGGTGGAGGCTCTACATCCGACTCTGCGCCAGATTCTGAACTGCTCTCCTTCTCGCCTTTTCTCCTCCTCTTCTTCTTTTTGCTTTTGTGTTTTCTGTGCTTCTTGTTTTTCTTGTGGGGCACCTCAGTAACTTCCTTGGCATTCACGTCATCTTTCTCAGGCGCTTCATCCTCACCTGTACACATATGTAGTACCAAGTATTTTAGTTACACAACTCTTTTTGAAATCCACAACAAAACACCGGCTAAATGATCAGGAGATTATGCAGAGATTGTCTTGACAGTGAACAAAGTGGTTCATGTCCAGTAATCAACCAATGTTTCTTAAACGGCACTGCAAATGATTCATTCAAGAAATTATAACAGAATTGAATCAAAGAGCACACAAACAGGCATCTGGCTAATAGGAGATGTTCCAGACGAAATTAAAAAACATATTTTAGACAAAATAAAATGCAATTTATTTTGTATAAAATGTAGCATATAAAAATGTCTGTGTAAATTAAAAAAAGATTAGAAGAAATTAAGGCAACACTGATCAAGTACAGATTTGGAGCTCTACACATTACATACCTGATGGAACGTCCACTGCACTTTCCATTATGGCAGAACAGAAATGAGGTAAAGAGCCCTCTTAGTGATGCTGGAATGGGTCTCTCTTAATAAATGCTGTGGGGAAAAAAACCATAGGTAATACGATCTAAAGATGCATTATAACTAAACAGCACTTAGGCATTTAACTCAAGCATTTCATTGGCAGAAGCAAAGCAGTGCTTGTCTCTCAGTTGGCTAACATTTACTTAAACCTACAAATGAGCCAAAAATTAAACCATCCTATTAGCTAAACCACAGACAGTTTTAGAAACCCTAAAAACACCAACCCAGAGAATCTCAGTCAAAAACAAATTAAAACAACCCTGGAAAAAAGTTGAGCATGAAGGCTTTCAACGCAAAGAAAAAAGAATTCCACTTCAAAATCCTTTTCAAAGAGTTATGTAAGAAAAATATCACATCTGCAAAATTTGCCAGCATTTCTCCTGACTTTGAGTTGACAAAACTGGTAATCTCTCAGCAAGGTTGCTACAAAATATAAGCAGATGGCTTTAACAAAGTAATATTTGAACATCATTCAATTATTTGGTTTTAACTATAGTGAAAACCAAAATAATCAAAGAGGTGTCCTGAATGATTCAAACACTGGCACATTCATATCATCTCCATGCTGATTTTGCTCCTTTGTCCATTTTTCACGAGTAATTCCTCTCTCTCAGTAACACAGGCTTTGCTAGTTTAATAGGAACAATAAAGTACGTAACTACAATGATCAACTGGTTCTGTAATTTCCACTTTAAAAAACTGATCTAGTACAAATGGCATTATAAAGAAAGCTATAAACCAACTCTCTGAAAATGTGCAGTGTCTTCCATAGAATAGTACAATATAATCATTACTGCCAAAATATTCCAAACATTGGCTCAACAGAGCACCTCTTAAACAAATACAGAGCTGTGGAAAAAGTATTTACCCCCTTACTTTGCTTTTCTGCCCCACTTAAAGGTTTCAGGTCATCAAATGTTAATATCAGACAAATACATCCAGAATAATTACACTAATCAGTTTCAAATGATGATTTAATTTATTAAAGGGAATAAAGCTATCCAAGCCAACCTGGCCCAATGTGAAAAAGTAATTACCCTCAAAGTGGACTAGGTTGTTCCACCCTTGGCAGGAACAACTGCCATCAAGTGTGTGTGATAACTGGCTTTGAGTCCTTTACGCCTCTGGGGAAGAATTTTTGGTCCACTCTGCTTTGTGCAACTGTTTTACAATTAAATTACGAGTTTTCCAACATGAATGACCTATTTCGCTCAAAGCGTCTCAATCGTATTTAAGTTTGTGCTTTACTGAGTCATTCAGAGGTGGACTTGATGATCTGCTTTGGATCATTAACTTGTTGCAAAACTCTAGTATTCTGAACAGCTTGAGACCATCAAACTACTATGACCATGTTTGAATATAGGTATGGTCAATGTCCTTTTTCTACAAGGTTGTGTTTTACATGAGTCCACTTACCAAAAAGTTTCACTCTTGTATGGCCAGTAACACAGAATAGGTTTCCCCAGTCTGAAAGAACTATCAAGATATTTTTTGGCTGGTTGGTGATGAGCTCTCGATGTAATTTTGATAGACCAACCATTCCTGGGAAGGTTTCCCACTGTTTCTTATATTCTCTATTTGAGAATCATATTTCACACTGTGTCTCAAAGCCTTAAAAATGCCTTTATAAAACTTTCTAGACTTATGTTAATGACTACTTCTCATTAGTTCTGGAACTCCTTGCTGCCCAACAGGTTGTGTGTAAGATATTTATTGATTCTACAGATCTAAAAGTGGGGGAAAAGGTTGTTCGTCATATTAAGATTATAATTATTATGGGGTGTGATTACTTTGTCACATAAGGTCATACTTTTTAGGTTAACTTTTAATAAATAAATCATATAAACCGTGCTTGTAGTATCTACTTATAATAAATTTGCCCGATATTAAAATTTGTCACAGCACTACATCCTGAGATATTTAGAATATACTTTGTAAATTATTGGCACTTATGGTCATTTTATTTAACAAAATGTACATTTGAATAGAAATGTTAGTATTTACATACATCAAGCGTCCTTGAATTTCAAAGTTTGAACTACTGTAATTGTTTTATTTTTAACCAACTATCATAATCTTGAAGTTATTTATAAAAAGTTATATATAAAAGTTATTTCAATGTGTTTTAGCATGAGCTTTGGTTGTTTTTGTTTTGTGAAACAACTCTTGAAAATATAAAATATAAAATGTTTAAAATAATTTAAACATTTTATATGTTAAATGTTTAAAATAATTTAAACATTTTATATAGTGGGATTTTTTTTTAAATGCTCTAAAAAACATTTATTTAAAAGGAATGCCAATAACAGCACCACACCAACAAGGATGTAAAGTCACCAACATGATCTTGAGTATAAACCACCATTAGCGGCATACAGTACATATCTGCTGTAGAGTACATATCATACAAATCACAAGAAGTCAAACTACGCTTGCAAAACGGCACTAAAGGATCAAACAAAAAACAATTTACGCAATATATTAATAGCCCTTAATGGATGGTACTTGATGAAATAACGTCCAAACAAGCGACATAATGTTAAATTCACAAGAAGCTTTTTTTTTCACGTTTAATGAATGAATCCGACTAATTTAGTTAATTCATTCACAACGTAAAATGTTATCAGATGAAAACTAACTAAGTACTGATTTGCAACAACCAAAAGCTGCGCTGAAAGCGGAGCTAAATTTGAACAAAGTTGTGCACATCGCCTTCCCGTAAACACGTTAGATAACGTTGACCAGTGTCAGGCCTACAATGCCCTGACTAACATTCATCCACATATGGTAGCCGATGGCTCTGGCTAGTCAGCTCAAACTGATCCGTAAGAATAAAATACGCCATATTTGAAAAGTTCGGAAAACTGTTTAAAACATTTATAAAATTATTAGCCCCAAGAGCCAAATATCGTCCTTGCAGGAAGATGGGGCCTCACACACCGACGACGCACTAGAGGCTCAAACCTTGAAGCTAATGTAGCTGCTAAACATTTAGCTGCAAGTGATGTCAACAAAGCAAAGCTGTTCCTTTGTCAGAGTTTTTAACTGTACAGCGCATATTTACCCGGTTTACGTTAAATGGCTCCGCTTCGTGTAGAGAAAAAGGCAGACGAGTACTGAGCTGAATTGTGCGAAATCAAGCAGTTGTTGAATATGCTAACCGTTAACGTTAGCTTGCTCGTTGCTCCGCCATGATGGAGAGAGGTATCCCAGCATGCCATGGTGCGCGGGTCGAATGACTGCGTCACTGTTTCCCAGGCAACACCACAGTAAACCAGTGACTATGAAAAGCCGCTGTTTTTAGGTTGTAAAGGGGACCGCTTGGACTATTTTTAGTGGTTCTCAAAAGATTTTGAGTCAGTTATTTGCCAAGTTTACTGTGTTTTTTGTGCTTGACAGCGAACCATGAGCAAATGTTTGTGACCAAGTATACTGTATCATTAGACCAAACTTGGACCTGAGGAAGATCAAACCAAAATTCAATACAATTCAGTTTAAGAATACTTTATTAATACCAGGGGAAAATTACATGTTGTTGTGACCCTTTTTTCTCAAAGAGTTGCTAACGGACATGGGCAGGAAAGCTCTCTTGTAGCAGTCTGTATTACAACAACTCAGAGGAAGCCTCTGACTGAAGACACTGTTGTTGTATTGAGAAAGATGCTCAGAGTTGTCTATAACTGTCTTAATTTTATGACTAATCCTTTTTTGCACAATAATCTACAGATGTTCCAGAGAAGTCCCCAAAACAGAACCAGCCTTATTTATCAACCTTTATAGCTCTCTGGTTCTGACACTTTTGCCCCAGTCAATGATGGCAAAAGTCACTGCCCTTACACAGCAAATTTCTAAAAGATTTACAGCAAATACTGACATACCTACATCTGTTCTTTCCCTTCTTGTATACAGCTTAGAGGCTGTTCCATACTTCATGCACCTGATGACTGAAGTCATTAAAATATTTCCACAGATAGCAGGAATCTATTTTGTACTGGAAGTCTGAGGTGTACAAAGTGGAAAGTACAGTCCTCTGAGTTTTTTTGTGCTGCTGAAGCCTGCCCAGAAAAGCATTTTGAGAAAAATTTTTTTAAAGTTAGCATGAATAATGCCTATGGAAGCTTCCATAAATGTTCACAAGAGATGACAAAACAAAATGGACAGGGCATTCGCCCTTTAAGCCACATGGAGGCAGTGTTCTAATTAGTCAAATTATGAAGTGAAAATTGATAGAGTAGACTTTGACATCATAGCAAAGCTGATTATACAGTGGGTTGCTGTAAAGATGGACTAAAACAAACCTGTAGATTTTAAGAAAAAATTCAAAGGCAATTTATTTGAAGTAATATGTTTAAATCCTTTGCTCAAAGTTTGCTAAAAGAGTAACTTAAAGTATCTTGTATTTTTCAGTCTTCCATCCTATGAGTCCATTATAGAAGGTGTAGCTCAAGTTTTACTGAAACCTAGCAAAACATACTTACACTCATTACCTTACAGTCTTTTATTTAGCGACAGAATAAACAGAAAAGAAAACAAAAAGAGGGGGAAATTAGCTTAATGTTGTTAACTATATGTAAAGGCCGTGCTTTTATTTTGGTAGTGGCGGTCCCGGAAGTGTGGCGTCTCCTGCTTTTTCTGTTGAGTAAAGAACGTTTGTAAAAGTTTACGGATAAATTCAGGGCATATTTTATTGCGATACGTTTTTATAAAATTAAAGACATGAAGAAGAGGTTTCACATCGACCTGGACGATTCTGCTTTCACTAAAGAAAGAACACCGGTCTGTATTTTGTTATAGCTACTAGCTGTGTAGCTAACTGGTTAGCCCTTCAGCCTGTTTAAAGAACCTTCAATTTCAGATGTCTTTCAAAATAGTTATCAAGGTCAATACTGGGAAAAATATGTCAAATCAATTCTCATATTGTTATTTGATTGTTTTCCAGCTAAAGCCGCAGTTTCAGTCTTTATCCAAAGGACAACAAAACACAACCGCTCCAGTTACGTCTTCCACAGAGTCAGTTGCAAATTCATCTGTGCAGCCCCTCTCCTATGCAGATTACATTGTCCAGAGTAAAACTACAACTGCTGCTGCTCCACAGAGAGATGCTCCCTCTAAACTGGTCAGGGCTGAAGAAGCTGGAACCAGCAGTCTGCAGCAAGGGGAGTCTGTGTCGTCCCGCACTGGGGGCTCTGAAACTCTTCAACACTGTGTTAAAGGGACTGAAGTTCAACCCGAGGAGGTGAAAAAGAATGATGAGAAACACGAGACTGCTGCTGAGGATAGCAGCAGTCTGAAGTCAGATCCAAGTGTCATCCAGGGTCCCAAACCAGTGGGATCTGGGAGCAGCATTATTGTCAGTCCTCGACAGGTTAGCTTGGACTTGTAAATATATTGGACTCATTAAAGTAGAAGATATCTCTATTTATGTGCATTAATAATTATACGCTTGCTGATGAGTGTCAATTTTGATTTATTAATTGTTTACATGTTTGTTTTTGCTTCTCCAGAGGGGTAATCCCATTCTAAAGTTTGTGAGGAGCGTGCCCTGGGAGTTTGGAGATGTTGTTCCTGATTACATCTTGGGACAGACAACTTGTGCTCTTTTCCTCAGGTGGGTGGCTTTAGGGGGCTATGGAGTAAGCCATGATTTTTCCTCACAAAGATTTTTCCTAAAAAAGAGGTGGAGGGAAACTGTGCAGCAGCAATATTTTTGTTAAATATTGTGATGATATCAGATGTAATAAATTTACCTTGTCCTGGACCTATATTATCTGCTTCTCATCTGCCATTACAATGTCTACCACTCTGTTTGGGGTCTTTCATATCTTTGGTACTCCCTGTTTTAATGTTTTCATGCAGTAACACTCCATCCAGCAGACTGAATATGTTATTAGTATAAAAAGCATCAATTCCTGATAAATTGATTGTAACAGAATGCAATCAATGTATTCCAAATTTAACATTATTGTGCAGCTCTGTTCTAAAAGGTAAATAATTTTTAGGAAACATGGAGTGGCGTTTTTCTGTCTGATTTGTGAAGTTTGTCCTAATGCTTGTTCTGTTTTATGTTTTGTGATTTTTCTCTTTTTCATGATGATTGCTTTGGCTCTGATTTGAAGCCTGAGGTATCACAACCTAAATCCAAACTACATCCATGACCGTTTAAAGCAGCTTGGAAGTACATTCACCTTACGTGTGTTGCTGGTTCAAGTTGATGTGGTAAGTAATTTTTAAACCCCCCAACGGACTTGCGTTTAAGGTTGATACATCACCTGCAGCCAAACACTATTATCAGAGAAGAATGAGACATAATTTGCTGAATCTTTATATTTATCTGTATTTATCATTTTTCAATTTGCTGTGCTGCACCCACTAATATAGCGTAACATCAGTATATTTCAAAATATGCTTTTGACCTAGTAGTCAACATTGCTTTTCTTACTTCTGTAATTTACACTTACAGTACATTCCAGATTTACTTTAATGCTTCTCTGTGTTCAGGCAAATTTTACTTTTGAATTTGTTCAAAAGTCTAAAAATAATTTAAAAATGCTTGAGACTACTGTTTCATACTTAGATAGATGTATATAAAATGGTAACACAAATAATTTTGTAAGCAGAATATCCTTGGACCATCTTCTTTTACTGTCAGGCTATTTAAGTCAGTTTTAACAGAAGACTAACTGTAATGTGAGCTCCCCTTACAGAACTGTTCGTCTGTGAAGTGTATCTTGTTTCCACAGAATTGGGTTTGCTTACAACTGTACAACTGAAGTGTGCAGCTGGTTGCTATTTTTGGCATCACACGCAACAAAAAATAACAGATGTCATGAAATTGGCCTATTTGAAAAATAAGCCTACTGTCTTACCATTTAATGTAAGAGTTCATCATTAAGAATAATGTATAATATCAAAGTGTAAATTTATTTGTTTTTATATGTACAGAAAGATCCTCATCACGCTTTAAAGGAACTGGCTCGCATCTGTGTCATGGCCGACTGCACTCTTATCTTGGCGTGGAGGTAAAATTAACAAATGACACACATCAGTGTTCAGAAAAACTCTTTAACTTCTTCGGCACGTTTAAATTGTATAAAGAAATGATAAAGCTAAGTTTGTAATTTTTTGTTGTATGTCACCGAATTGTATGAGTTAGCATGACCACCCTAAAATGGCTTTTAACAGTTTTTAAATAATTTCATATACTGTAAATAAACTTGTATACCACAGTTGAGCACTTTTCTCTCTTTTGTTTTGCTTAATATTGTCAGTCCAGAAGAAGCAGGACGTTACCTTGAAACATACAAGTCATATGAGAAGAAGCCAGCAGATCTTCTGAAGGAGCAAGTTGAAAAAGACTATCTGTCAAAGGTCCGTTTGTAGGTTTTTGTTTTGTTTTAGAAATTTGGTTATTCTGCACATTTCTTCCCACAAAAAATAGGCTAATATTATTTATTTAAAAATAGATTATACAAAACTGAAATACAGTTGAGTCAACTTTGTGCCAGCACATAAATGTTTTTTTTGTGTTTCTTTAAAGGTTACAGATTGCCTGACTACTGTGAAGTCTATAAACAAAACCGATGCCATAACCTTGCTATCCACTTTTTCTGTGAGTATTTCTGCGAAACAACTATGAGGCCGACCTGGAATGACATATTTCCAGAATGGCCAATATATTACTCACACAGGAGTCACAAAAGAATAGTTGATACAGACTATATAAAATTTCACCCTTTTTTTTTTAAGTCTAAGCTCAGAAACCTACAGAGTGCTCTGTAATTTGTTCCCATTTATTATCAGTCTTCTCAGCTGGATGCTCTTAATTGTAAAAAAAAATTAAAATGTATCTTAATATGAAAAGTTTTTATAAAATGACTTGATTTTTCCTTTTTAGTATTTTAGCACATTAACTGTTTTGTTTCAACTGTTAACTCTACTTCGATAGAATGCTGCAGGCACTATACAGATAACATACTGTGCTTTCTACTTCTTGTCCAGTCTGTAGAGGGAATCATCAATGCCTCTAAAGAAGACTTGGTTCTCTGTCCAGGCCTCGGACCACAAAAGGTGAAGACATATGGATCTTAATGAAGGCTCATAATGATTATGCCAAACATTTATTGAACATTGCTGATTTACCTTTTGTGTTGACAGGCGAAACGTCTTTATGATGTCCTACATAAGCCTTTTCTGAAGTCAAGAACAAACAACAGCTGACATGGAAAGAATTGAAGAAAGGAAGTTGTCCCATTGAATAACCTTAACTAATACGCAATTTAAAGTACTTAATTGTAAGCACAAACTATTTTGATTTAAAACATTATGTGAACCATTTTATGCTGTTCTTTGTTTTGGGGACTATGTTTTTACAGTAATAAATGTTATTTTTCTACAGTATATTCTCCCCTTTGTGTATTGATTAGTGATTCACTGTGTGATGTAGTGCCATAAAAACCTATTTGACCTCTTTTAAATTTCTTCTGTTTTTACTTTTTTTCCACGCTTAGCTGTTTAGATCATCTTACTGCCAGAAGCAGCAGAGAAACAAGACCATCACATTACCACATTGTTTGACATTTTACGCTAGATAGTATGACAAACCTTTTCAGAAAGTTCCACTTTTGTTGCTTGAGAATTCATCCACGGGTGTCATTTTAGCCCAGTTTCTTATTGCTGAAACAAGACCACTGACCTTAATTGAGCCAAGAGAAGTCTGTAGTGCTTAAGATGTAGTTACTGTTTAGTAATTTTGGTTGGCCAGTCACTCCTAAGAAAATCCATTACTGTTCCATGCAGTCTCAATTTGTAGATAATGGCTCCCATCATGGGTTATTGGATTCCCAAGGCATTATAAAGCTTTGTAAGCATTTATCTAGGCTGATAAATGTTAGTGATTATATGTCTAGCAGTAATCAAGCCTGGCTGTAGCGAGTACAATTAGCCAAAAAAATCTTAATCACATTTAAATCATTATTTAACAAGATGGCAATTACTTTCTCCATATTAGACATAGTTTGTTTAGACAGTTTTTTCCTTTATAAAAAATTAATCATTGCAGAGTAAAAATATTAATTTTAAAAGTTACATATCCTTTTCATGTCCTCAGATAATTGATTTTGTGGGAGCTGAAAGTGCTTTTTATGTAAATGTCTTAGTTTACCTTGTATGTTATAAAACAGCAAGATCCAAAATTCTAGAAAAAGCGAATGATCATGATGTCAAATCGTTAAATTTTAAACGAACACCATTATTGTCACGAATAAAAATTTATTGTATGTGGTAAAATAAATGTGGATTGTTTGGATTATAGAGTTTCGAAATTTCCGACAGCCGTGAAGGCTCCCCAGTCAACGTCAAAAACAGGAAGTGCTTTCCGCACATACTTCTGTTAAAGTGAGTGAGTTTTGCCCCTTGTTTCGCTGTAGTAACATATGACTGTTTTGACTGTTATAAAAGGTGGTTCAGAGGTTAAATAGATTGTATTAAAAGGCAAAATAAATTCTTTGTCCAAGTCTCCTGTTTAAAACATGCAGACGGAGAAAGTAGAAGAAGAGGAGGATGCTCCTGAAGAGTATGTTGCCCTGTGTGATTTCACTGCAATCGGCTCTGAGCAGGTTAATCTTCTGCCAGTCAAACTTCTTGTAAGACCTTGTATTAAAACTGTCAGTATTAACCATTTTCCTCCCTTTTGTTCCACAGTTGAGTTTCATCACAGGAGACAAGCTTCTTGTGCACAACAAGTCTTCAGCAGATTGGTGGTGGGCAGAACTGCAGGGGGTGATCGGTTATGTTCCTGCCACCTATCTGCGCCTGGATGGTGCTGAGGAGGGGGACGACTCCTCCTTAGAGGACCCGTGGCAGGATGACGAATACTTCGGCAGCTATGGGACACTGGTCAGAAACATAGAACTGTCATTTTTTTGTTTCAATTTTCTCCAAGTTTCACAAACTAATACTCTATTTAATAAAATCTGTCAATCTTGCATCCTAAGGCAAGACTCCCACAAAGTCTTAAACATAGCAGGACCAACTAATTATGTTAGTTGATCCGGTGTGAAATTTTTTTTTTTTTACTTAAATGCTAATAACTCAAAATGTTGCTTTCTCATTACATTGTATTATCATTTTGTAATGAAGTAACAGTGCAAAAGCAAAAGTATTCTCATCCCTTGAATGTTTTCACTTTTTGTCAAAATACTGCCACGAGTTGCCTAATCGTGTAGGTCAGGGGTGGCGAACTCCAGGCCTGGAGAGCCGCAGCCCTGCAACTCTTAGATGTCTCCCTGGTCCAAAACAGCTGA
>CAEFZY010034136.1:0-18500 GCA_903066815.1 Brachyrhaphis roseni
GACCTTTGAACTTTTTTCTGCTGTTTAAATGGTTTTATAATTCATGGGTCAGAAATGACCCATAAGACAATCCTTGTGGTGTACAGCCCAAATGGAAACATAAACAAAAACAAAGTGTCACTTTTTCTAATGATGGGGTCAATTTAGGAAAAGTCATAAGTTGGAAAAAGATTGTTTAAGGTATTTTTTCTACAGCTAAACATGCCAGTGGGTCACTTTTGACCTGCAAGACAACACAAGGGTTAAAGAAGTGACTTTTATCCTCTTAAAAAACCCAGAGACTGCATTTTGACTTACCATGCGACAGCCATAAATTAGAATGATGTGGAAAGGCCAAAGATAAGCCTGGTGAGTGCAAATGCGCCCATGTTCATTCCTTCATCTGCATCTGCGGGCCTGGTGCCACATTTATCCAGCCAGGTGTGAAATGTGAAGCAAGGCCAGATGAGAAAAATCTACATGTAACTGGAGCAGAATTAATGCTCACTTGCAGCATCCTCACAGCCTTTTATAACCTCAGTTAATATTTAGCTTTAAAAAAAAAAAAAAACGTCTGTCACTATTTTTACACCAGACAGGATTTATGTGTCTAGACTGTAAAAAGAAGTCATCTTTAGGAATAATCCAATACCTATTGTGTTGTACTGAGCTCAAACGATGTGCATTTGTGTGTGTGTGTGTGTGTGTGTATCTTTGTGTAATTGCACATAAGACTGTGGTTCCCAACGTCTCTGTATGTTATTTCCCCTTTTTGGATCTGAATGAATGTCTATGTTTGTGTTTGAGGACCTATAAGGCAAGCTAATTCACATGAGAGGCCATGCTAGTTATCAGTGTTGAACATGCGCTGCAGTCAGTGTGTGAGCCTTTGTCTGAGGACGGTGCTGTTCTGTAATGAGTGGGACTCTGTCGCCTCCGTGTGAGCTGTGGAGGGAGAGGAGAAACACACGTGCGCACACGAACACACACACCATACCTAATCTGTTTTTAAATGACAGGCTAGGCTTTTTTAACCTTATTGTACATAAATTTGCAGTCCTATTTTCAAAGATCCAGTGTTCACACATCTTAATTTCCTCACTTTTGCCTTTATGCAGCTTGCAGTCACATTGGTTTTCTTATGATATTACTATATGGGGACTTTGTAAGAATATAAAAGCAATACATTCATATCAGACATGCGGTACTCTGCAAAAAGCTTTTTTATATCTTGAACTTCTTTATACGTTGACACATTACTATGTCAAATGTCAGTGTATTTTTGGGCTATTGTAAGTGATTGATCAACTTAAAGAAATAAATATTTATGAAGTTGAAGAAAAATAATGCATTTTTTAAAATTTATAGCAGAATATTGTTGTGTAGAATGCCATGTGCAAGTAAAAAATAGAATGTCACAAAAAGAGTCATTTTTCTTACTCATTTCTGAAAGAGAAACTGATATAATGTAGATTTGTTATATCATCCTTTACATTTTGTGATTATGGTTTACAAATAATGAAAACCCAACAGTCAGTGTCTCAGAAAATTTAAATATTACATAAGATCAATAGAACAGATATTTTAAACAGAAATCTCAGCCTTCTGAAAAGTATTTTCATTTCTGCGAACTCAGTTCCTGGTCAGGCCTCCTTTTGTTTGATTTACAGCTTACGGCATGGAATGGGGGCGATCAGCCTGTAGTTCTGCTGGGGTATAATGGAAGCCCAGGTTGCTTGGACAGAGGTCATCTGCACTGTTGGGTCTGGTCACAACATCCCATAGATTCTCCAAGGGGTTCAGGTCAGGCAGAATTTCTGGCAAATCAAAATGGTAACATGATGGTCATTGAACCAGCTTTTGGTGCCTTTGGCAGTGTGGGTAGTGGTCAAGTCCTGCTGGGAAAATGAAATCAGCATCTAAAGCTAGAGTATGGAAACTTCCCACTGGACTTTAAGCAACATTGATTGGAACCTTGATTTCCAAAAGAAATGCAAACTTAACTGAAACGAGGACTTTAAATCTGTGTTTATTTAATCTAGAGGAGACCACTGTCCCCATGTTTTAAAATATATACATATTAATTACTCTTTTGGTTTTTGCAATATTTTTGACTGAAATATATAAAGAGATTTTTTTTCATGCTCTAAATTTTGTTCATTCCTTTGTGTTGATTTTTCAAATTCCTACTTGTTTTCTGCTCCTTGCCTATTTGGAATGGATTATTTGGCACAATCTACTTGTGTCCCATTAAGTTTTTTCTGTATTTATTTCTATTTATTAGTCACCTTCCCTCATTTCGCTGCTCAGTTTCTTCCCCAGCTGCTCCACATTCTTGTGATTGGTAACATGTGGTTCTCATGGCACTCATTAACCCTCCCAGCAACCTCCATGCTGGTTTCCTGTGCTACAGTTGCTGGGCTGGTTCCAGTCAGTTCATTCCTCAACTCTCTGTGCGTGGGTCCTCTAAAACACCATGCAAACACAACGATTGTTTTTCACAACATTAATGGCACCATCATTATCTGCACCCTCAACAATTCAATTTGCAATTTTGTAATTCTTAGTTTAGGTTTTAAATTGATCCGAGCAGGTTTAAATTGATCAGGTTTAAACACTTAGTTAAATGTGTAAACCTTGTTATTTTCAGGGACTGTAAACATGTAGCGTTCAATATTTTTGCCACTGTCCAAAACTGGAAGGACAAGAAAACATGCAAAGCTGAGGCAAATGTGTGTTGATGAACATAAATCAAGAAAAGCCTTCAAGAAACTTGACTAGCAGCAGTAATTAGCGTAGTAAAACCAACAAATTTCCACAAACATTGTATTTTCAATTGTCTTGGTTAATTGGTTCTGCCAATATTAACAGTGAGGAGACTGACATGGGAGATAAACAAAATCTCAGCAGAAAGTGACATCTTGGGGCCACAAAGTATATGGGGCCATAACCTTTTTATGTGCTCCCTTTTTAGCGGTGCCAATACTGATGTAGGTTGCTGCATATTTTAGTTTCTTTAAATGAGGGACATAATTACACTGCGCACACATTTCGCCGTGACGAATGGGCTCATGAGAGTCACATCTTTGACAGCAGTGATATCTTGGTTTGTGGCACAAAAAGAGCGCAGTGGAAGCACAGAGATGGCTAGAAAAGAGGAAGGGTAAAAGAAAAGGGTGAGGGGCTCCCAACTTTGAGCTGTGTACACCAGCCATTCATATCCGACCTTGTAATCAAAGAGAGTTGAAAAGCAATTAACTGGGACAATTATAGCAGTCCGAGGAGGCTGAATGGTTGGCTAACTAAAGCAGTGTGTCATTGAATGGAGATTAATTGATGAGGGCAATAAATCAAGGTCCCTCTCGGCCTTTGAAAGTTTCAGTCAAATATGTTTTATCACTGTCAAAGAACACCAAACCATGCAGGAATTTTCCGGTTCTGTTCATGTGCTTCAGGTTTTTTTTTTTTTTAAATAAAGGAAGTAAATATATTTTAAAATATAAAAATGCTATTAAATGTTCAAAAAACAACTTGTTACATAGACAATAAAAAAATAACCTTCAAAAAGATATGGTGAAACTTTTTATTTCAGCCTTGAACTAAATCAATGCTTTTTCCTCTTTACTGAAGAGCTCTGTACATGGACAGTATTAAAGCAGATGGTTTGTCTGGCACATACAGTCTGGGTACTCCTCCTCACCCTGTTGCAATAATCTTCACATCATGCATTACATATGAAGTATCGCATTTTTATCTGAGTAGTCAAACAAATCCAAGCTTTGCACTTCATTCTCATTTCATTTACTGGTGAAGTTCGCTCCAACCATCAATAATTCAACAAGCAACAAGATGGAGGGAAATGATGGAGCTTGTTTTTGCTGTATGGTTGGACCGCAGTCAGTCCAATTAAAAGTGGTATCTGTGTGCGTGCGTGTGTGTGTGTGTGTGTGTTTTCTTATCCTCTGTTTTCTGGATAAATTAGTGTGTGTGCATGTGTAAATGTGAATTTGTTTGAATAAAATCACAGAGCACAGGGCTCTGACTGCAACTAGTTATCAGTGAGGGCCAGCAATGCTGTCGTCTCACTCGGCCTCACACTCAGTCAACGGTGAATGAAAATAGCAGAGAGAACCTTGTCACACACAGCCACACACTCATGTACACGAGGAATGAAAGCACATGTAGCTAAAATCAAGAAATAGGTGAAAGAGGCTTTTACGTCAATTTTTCTAAGTTGGTCTTACCGTGTCTTGGAAAAATATTCATTGTATTAATTTTGCACATTTTGTCACATTATAATATTTATAGGATAAACCTATTTTATTGTGATTTAAACAAAGGGCTAACAAAAGTGGCACATAGCAATGAAGAAGAAGAAAAAGGATGGTATACATTTCTACAAAAAAAGTTCTTAAAAGTGTGGCATGCATTTGAATTTAGTCCCCTTAAGCCTGATATTATTAAACAAAATGTGGTGCAACAAATTTCCTTCAGAAGTTTCATAATTAACAAACTTAAAAGTACTCAGTTTTTATAGAAACAATTTTATTAGCTATATTTTACCAGATATAGGTAAAATATAGCAGAAGACAGAGTTTCTGTAAATTAAGCCTAAACTCACTTTAACTGTACTGTGTCACCTTTACTGTATCATTCCATGGACAGTTTTTCAATATTTTTGTGCTATTTCTCTGTGTCGTCATCTATTTGCAGGAAAATTTTGTTCCTAAAAAATGCAGCTTTTAAAGGCCACAGAAACGTCTGCCGAGCACACACTCTGCTGGCCCCGTTCCTCTATCAATATTCTAGTCCACACCAGACAGAAAATGTGCAAAAATAAATTGCTCTGTAGTCAGAAAGAAAAAGAGGTATTGATTGATTTTCTTCTGTTTCTCACATATTGGATTTGTATTTATTTAGAAGAACAAAAAGCACTGCCATTGTAACAGCATTTCATTAAACACTAACCAGTCACCTTATTAAGTACATGTATTCAGTTGTTTGTGAATTCATATACATACACCTTGCACCAACACAATTCATGTGTGCATCAAGGTGTTATGAAAACAGCTTGCATGATTTATACTAAGCAGAATGGTTAAGAAAGGGGATTTAAGGGACTAAGCATGTGGTATGGTTGTTGGTTTGTGCATTTCACAAAAAGCTGATGCTCTAGGATTTTTATCCATCTCTTCAGTTTACAGAAAATAGTCTGAGAAAGACAGCATTTGCGGTGAATGTCGGTTGTGTGGATGAAAAAGCCTTGTTGATCTCAGAGAAGACTGGTTCAAAATCAGGGAAAGCCAGTGGTAGCTCAAACAAGTACTCATTGTAGCCAAGGTATGCAGAAAACCATCTTGAAGCCTTGAAGCAGATGGCCTGCTCAGATGAGTCTTCACTTGGCTGCAACATTCAGATGATAGGGTCAGTGGCTTAAGCACTTTTGACTGATCAGTGTTTAGTAATACATTGATCAAGGTTAGTCATTCAAACCTTTATAGGTTTAAAAACAACAATTTTAGGTTCTGAATCTCTCTGCTCTGAATTGAGTTAAAATAGATTAATCAGTTCATTCAGAATGTCTTTCTTTAGTGTTAAAATGATTTCAATTAAAAAAGGACTGTGTGTGTTAACCTTATAACCTAAATTTCAATGTGCAAAGTTTAAATAGAAAAACCCTAGGAAATGTACACATTGAGTCATCGCCTCAATGATCTCTATCAAACTCATTAAGCCAATTAACCTACTGAAACAATCCTGCTTGGTTATGGCACCACCTTGCCAACACCATGCGAAACCCTAAAGGTATTGTCCACACAGGAGTGTGTGTGAGTGATCTGTTCCCAGATACACTAAAAAGGACAAGCACTGATTCATATCATTAGCATAAACAAATTAGGGCATTGCTCCCTCGTTAGGCCAAATATGTCTCATTAGTGCCACAGCTGAACAAACCTCCTGATGAAGCCTCACTCTCTCTCTCTCTTTGAAGCTCAGAGAAGGAGAGTCTATTTTTTAATTAAGCTCATTTGCATTTACAAATGAGAAGCTAATTAATAAGACTCATTTTGTGGGGCTTTTCTGGTTTACCATGTGGAACAGTTGGTACCTGCCTGTGGAGAAGCAAGAGGGGAACAGAGGCCACTCCCAACACTATTAAGAAAATTGATATTGCTGCAGGTTTTCAAATTACTTAATGTTTAAAGTTGGAAAGGTGATTAATGGTTATCGTAAATAATCTTAGATAAGGCGTCTACACGGTATGCTTTTGCTTTAAGTGAAGCAACTCATTAATTTTTCCCTTTGGGCTTTGCACGTACTGCAGTATGTTACAACATTAGAGAGCAGACAGGATGATGCAGGGAAAGGTGTGGGTGTTGTGTCATGCAAAGATACAAAGGTGACAGGACAAATACAGTGTTTGCAAATGTGCCTGTGCGTTTGTTAGAGGAGGAAAACAGGGAGAACAAGAGGAAGAGAAAGAGTGAAACAGAAGCGTGAATACCATCAACTAAATAACCCTCCCACACAGCATCTGGTGCTCTCTCCAAGGCCGTCTGTCTCATTGCCGACCATCACATGTTAATTTTCTTCTTCTCTTGTTTCTCTATCCATTTTTTTGGGGAGGTTGAAAATTACCGTTGCTGTTTAACCTGCCAAATTAGGGCAGCTTCTAATATACACAATATGCTGACAGACTGACTTGAACTGAGCATCTGATTGGAGGAGAAACAAACACAGTGATGTAGCCCAAGTCCCTATTTTGTGAGCAACATTGTTGTTTCTCTGTTCCAAGGAATTAGCAGTACAGTTCATCTCTTTTAATAAACTAGCTAATAATTCAATGAAAAGTAAGAAAATAAGGTCAAACAGAACTGGAGTGAATGTCAAACCAGAGAGTAACTCAGAGGAAGACCGAGCTTGGTTGTAACACACTGGTCAGTATTGATTTTATTTAAATTGCCTATGAGGTCTCCATTCTTAAATGTCAATGTTACTCTAAGTGGAAAATGCTTTACTTGTTCTGTTCTATGTAGGAGTTTCATATAGGAAAATCAGTGATGGTGCACTAAAAATATGCCGACCTTTTAAAGGGTCATAGGACGGCCTTAGTTTTTGAGACTGGATCTTTTTTTGTTAACACATTAGAAGCTCGATCTGAGATGTATTTTTACTAAATGAAGATGCCGACAGAGTTGGTTATAACTGGTAACGGAAACTTTGTCCTGAAACTGTGAATCGTCCTTCTACTGAGGACTTTCAGCTGGATCCCGATGAAACAATTGTTCTCCCCGTCCTCCTCTGCCGCTACGCCTTTCCTTCCTGGGCTGACGGTGGAACGAGGCAGCTTCTTGTGTTTCTCTGAAAGAAAAAATTGAGGGTGAATGGTGCGTATGACGAAAGCTTTTATATTAACTTGAGGAATCCAATTATAAGATTGTGAGAGTCGAGCGGGAGGATAAAATGAATTTGCATATTAACAATTTTAGTTTGATGTTGATCCTAAGATGAGAGAGACAAAAGGAAATATGGGAAAAGTGTGAGGTTCAATTACTGGATGTATCCAGGTCAAAAGAATAAAAACGATATTAAAACCTAGAACATTGAAACAAAGGCTTTACATTTCCCTTTCTTTTTCATTTTTGGTGTTAGCAAGCGTGTGTGCGGCAGCATGGGGAAATCATCTCTTTTTCATGAGCCTGAAACTGGAATCTAGGTCAACATGGAGCGTTAGACACCATTTACATCTGTCTGCCTGACTACAATAGTGTGCACAAATTATAACCCCACAAACACTCAGTTATACAATTTACTCAAGACAAATCAAACATTTTTTGTTTTTTATTTTAGATCTGAGCTCTCAAAAATCTGTCAGAAAAATCATTTGAAAACTTTTTTGGTGTGGGGTAAGGGAGGGCAGAAAACTTAAACCACTGCAGTCTACAAATTGCTACCATGCACATGAACGACACCAGAGCGAAAAACTGGTTGTGATGTGATGGAGTCTACGAGTTCTTACAGAAACACCCTCGGCAAATGATATGCCTCTCTCATCCAGTTTGAGTCTTAGCTCTCCTCTTTTCTGCGAGCAGAACAGATAACAAGAGAGGAGACAAGATAAAACTTCATATAACAGACAAACCAGCAAATAGAAATGCTTCAAAATTCCCTCAGAAAAGCTTTTTCTTTTTCTCTAATTTCTTCATTCAAAGATTGTTGGCAGTGTGCTCATTCCAGACGTGCTCAAATACACCTACAGATCAAAAAGGGGACAGCTGTGTTTGTTTAAGCCAAGTGTTGGAGCAGCTTCTCGATACAGGTCCAATATCAACGTAGACATAAATAAGTCTGAGCGTTGCTCAAGGCACAAACGAGATGATAAACACTTGAAGTCTGTGACTCATAACGATATTGGTTTAAGAACATGTCTGCTGCCACTCGGTTCATGTTCACGTGTGTGCGACTGCTGCGCATGGGAGTTTGCATGAGGTTACACGCATTCGTGTTCATGTTTGAGTGACTCAGTGGGACAGAGGCTCGTCCCCCTCCAGTGCACCATGCACGCTCTGATGGATGTTAATGTGGACTGACACAGGGGTGTCCCCCAAAGGAGGGAACATGGCTACTGAAGGAGGGAAGGCTGATGTGTGTGTGTGTGTGTGTGCGGGGGTGTGTGTGTGTGTGTGTGTGTATGCTCAGAGACAGTTTTCTAATCCTCTCCCTTCTTCACAGAGCCAGAGCGGGAAAGAGGCACTGAACCGCCCAATGAATAAATAAAAGCCTCAACCCCGCCAGCACCCCCACCCCCTTGCTTCTTTTCCAGCCTGAAGCCGTGCACAGGAGCACTTAAAAGCATTTTAACAAGAGTCACTTCATTAAATATGGACTTCCTTTCCAAAAAAAAAAAAAAAAAGAATCCCTGGAAGGAAAACTCTGAGTGACTTTTCACATCGGGAAATATGGGAAAAAGTGTGGGGTGATGGTGGTGTGTGTGTGGGGGAAGGAGGGAGGATACACTGGAGATTAAGGCAGCAAGAGAAATGTTAGAGCTCAGAGACAAAAGGAGAGAAATATGGCAGAGATGGAAAAAAAAGGGAGCTGAGGAGACAACAGGAGCACTGACGTGAAAACTGGTGAGAACATGTCAGGTCAGTTTGGCATTCAGAACACCTTCCTGTGTCATTCAAAACCTGAAACTAATTGTGAAAGATTGCTGGACTCGAGCTTAAGACACCATCTTCTTGTGCATCTGGTTCACACATAAAAATGAAACTTTTTCAGAAGTCTAAAAGAAAAGCTGCATTTTATCAAGAGAAGTTGAAGGGTAGTTCAGAATGCTTTAAATGAGCCTCTGTTAACAACTTGCCTGTGTCCAATGCCTTCTTGGTGTCTTCAATTAAATTAAATCCAGATTCGTTTGTCTTTGACAATAAATCTGCAGCTCTCTGACAGCTTAGAAAAAAAAGCCAATTCTTTAGTGTGGAAGTTGAGGTGGTCCGCCTATGATTTTGCAGTGCTAAACACAAACTGAGAACAGAACATGACTTTCTGAAAAGATCAGTCATTCAGCATTGCACTCAAATAAATATGTTACAATGGCAACAACATAAGATGCTCAGTAGAATGACTAAAGCAGTGCCAGGATTGAAATACTTTCAAAGCAATTTGAGAATACGTTTTCTCGGTTTGCTTTATGCCCTTTGTTAGAAACTTCTTCAAAGGGCAAAGACAGGAAATAACAAATAACAACAGCTCTGAACCATGTAAATCAATCATGTCTTTCTTTTTATTTCGGTAGGTTTTAATTTAACCTCTTTCTTTCTTATAATATTTAATGTTTCTGATGTCAAAAACATTAAATATTAATGTTTTTGACTTTGTTTTCCAGTATAGGATTTGAAATACCGGATGTATGCATTGGTATTCTAATAGAGAAGTTGAGGATTAGTTACATGGGAAAAAGATTGGGAAGTGACGCATCACCAAAAATCTTAATGAGTCAAAGAAATACAATGACTGAAAGAAAACTGAACATTTAAATAATTTCCAGTTAAAGAAACTGGAAATAGTGTTTTTTCAAGAAACACTATTTGTGGTGGACTAGTGGATTCTTGAAACAATGTTATGGCTGTGAATTTTGCACACGTCCGCCTTTGTTTCTGCAAAGAAACCCACCAATTGCAGGGCAAACTCTGACCACCATCACCCCAAGTACTCAGATTTACAAAATTACCAACAGGACAAATATTTGTCTAACCAGAAGATAAACATGCAGTTGTTTTCTGACAATAAATAAAGTCAGCTCAGTCTTTGTAAGTACTCATAGATATTTGTAGCGCCATTGCCTTAAAGCAAGATGGTCTTGGGTTTGAATCCCAGCCTGGCGTCCTTCTTCATTAAATTTGCATAACCTGCCTGTGTGTGCGTGGGTTCTCTCCAGGTATGCCGGCTCAAAAAACATGGCTGCTAGCTTAAATGGTTACTCTAAATTATACTTAGCGTAACCATTTGCTTCTTTGTCCCGTGTCTCTGATAAACTGGCAACCAGTCCATGGTTTAACCCACCTCTCATTAAATAACCTGGAGATAGCCACCAACCCCCACCCAGCGAGGACAAGTGGATGTAGAAAACAGATGAATGGATGCAATCCAAACCTTGTATCAGTGGAGCGTGATCATCATAGCAACGTTCTCACATGAGCTTATTCTGTTCTCACATAGCGATGAATGTGCATTAACATGTGAGGCACACATCTTGGTCTTCTTTTACAACATGCGAAGACTTTAAACATTTCATGTTGACTCAATGCATAGCAACGCTGCAGCACCTTCAAAGAGGACAAAAGGGACCCTTAAGTGGGTCAGAGTAAAAATATCTTTAACAATTATTCATGGGCCCCCCGCCTATCTCGACTATACCTCCACCCTGTGAAGAATCTGCATTGCACTGCAGTGAGTGGAGACAAAATGGAGACTGAAGGAAAAAAGGTACAGAGAAGGAGAAAATCTGGAAGCAAAACCTACAGAGAGAAAGGAAAAAGTAAAGTTTGTTGTTGACTTATTTCGGCTTGGCTCCTGGCAAGGGGTGCAGTGGGCAACGCATAAAGCGTAGTGCACTTTGTGAGCTCTGCAAACACGTCTTTTGATGCTCTGTACAAAATTTTTCCAACATTCACTTTCCCGTCATCACTAATCCTCCCACCAAACTCCAGTGTGTCACACAATGGAAATTGTCTGCTAAAACTGACAGTTCAACACTGATCACAGCTATCTTCTCCTAAAGAACATCCTGCCCATATAAGATGAAAGTGTTTGGATTCAGCGAAGTGGGTGCACAGAACAGAAACTTTGGGAAAACCTCTCTGCTTGTGAAGGGACGACAGCTTTGCCTTGAATATAGGACACTTTAATTTGAATGAATATGAACATTTGGTCCATTTTTGTGATAACTTACACTTAAATTATTATGACTAGGGCAATGAATAAAATAAAGGACTGTGCTTATTTGCAAAGAAAACTAGATTCCAGTGCAGCACAGGGGTGTCAGGGTTGCCAGGTCCCTGTAGGTCTGCACTGTAAATCCACACATTAATCAGAGTCGACAGGGAGAGATCAAAGGAGCCTGTTCCATCTTTACTGAGAGCAGCGCTTTGATGTGTGTGCGTGAGTGTGCGCGTGTCTCTGTGTGTGTTACAGACGCAGCAGAGAAATGAGGAATGAGTCAGACAGGGGGAGCAGGACTGAAAATTAGAATATAAGAGACACCCTGAAGAGAAAACTCTTATGTGTGGCTCCTGCTGGGGTTAGATAAACAATATGCTGGCAATGATAAAGACTCACTGTAACTTCCAGCTCTGGCTAAAACGAAAGATACAAGCCATGAAATGTAGATAAAAACTGTGTAAAAATATAATAGTGTCGATAAAAGTGACACAGCACATGTATGTTGAGGGAGATGGCCACATGCATCTCTTCTCTTCAGTGTTTGTGCACGCATGCATAATTCCTGTTAAAAATCAAATTCAGAGCAATCTGAAATACTTTCCTGCCACACAGTGGACGTCTAGGCTCACTGCAGCTCAGAACCTGAGCCAACTGTGGTGCAACATAAAGGATGGCATGGAGGCAATGAGTGCAGCTGCCATGGCAACACAGAGCTGCAGCAGGGCCTCAAAAGGCATTATTTATTATTAGTTATTGTGTGTTTGCACATTTATGTTTCTTCTATTCTTTGAAAATCAGCAGCTAATGGAGATGTGGGGATGCAATGATTTATGTGTGTGTTCACTAACAGAACCCGACTCTCCTGACCAAGGAGTCAGATTTATCCATTATTGCACCCATTAGATACACTTTTAGTCAAATACCAGTAAGGCAGTAATTTTTTTGTCAAAAAAAAAGTATGTTTCATAACTTTTTCTCCATTAATGTTGTTTAAGAATTGTGTTTGGTGTGACATATTAACTCAAAGGTATTAAAGGTTTTAACAAGTAACTAACTGCGGCTCAATTACAGATAATCTACATTGTATATTTTGTTCAAGAGACATTTTTAATTCTTAAACTTTTCTGCCACCTCCTGGACAGTCACAGAAATGGACTTTCAAAAAGACACGGTTCAAAGATCTTGTGCAAACAACATCCAATGATTTCACGTTCTAAAATCTTATCATGCATTGAGTTTAGGCTCCGTCATTCTGGAGGATTTGATGACTGCTTTCAGCTGATTGTGAAATATTACCATATTTTCTGAGCAAGATGTTTTGTTTATTTACTTGTTTGTTTCTTTTGCCTCCTTTCATGTTTCGCCTTAGCTTAGATATTATCATTGCCTTTCTGTTATCCATGGCCCTCATTTCCTTCCTGTTTCCATTTCACTTTTATCTCTCAGTAAGAACAATGAGCACAGGTATGAACATTACTTACTGGCATGAATGTTGTGTTCACTTTGAGCTTTTGAGAGTGCATTTGAACCATTTTTATCCAGGATTGAATGAAGAAGCAACAAGTAACTTCAGTGGTTTTGTAACTAAACAAATTAAGATGCACAGCTTTCAATTTGTTATCAGTAGTTGTTGTCAATTGTGTTTTCTTGCAGAAAACTTTAACTTTTCCTGAGTGTATTTGCAAACTGTAATATGACTTTTTGTGTTGCTTTTTGCATAATGTCTGCATAGGACTTACTTGTCTGTTATGAGAGACTCACCTCTTTTACCTTTTGTTCTGGGGTTGATGTGCATGTTTTGCAGCAAACCACATACATTGTGAGTCACACAAAACAGAACCTGTCTAGTTCATGAAGGATTAGCTAGCTGGACATTCCCATGCTGTACTTGCATTTTATTGTTTCGATAGATAAAAATGGCAGCTTCAGACGTATGAAAATTGCACCCAGACTTTTTGATGTCTCCATTTCTCTTCCAGATGTCTTGCTTAATTTTTGCTTATATTTTTTTAAATAATGTCATACAAAAAAATCTGCGTTTTTTGAGAGTTTGCATTCACAGTTGTTCCTCCATTTAACTCAAATGTTGTTGATGAAAAGCTTACGAAGCGAAGGCATCATCATATTTGCTTTCTCAAATGATTTAAACATATAGTAACCATATTGCTTCTGAATTTATATAAAGTGCTTTCAAAAACCACATTTTTTTTTATCTCTCTCTTGTTACTCTAAGATACAGAAAATAGAAATAATGTTAGTAATCCCAACAGACCTAAAATAGAAAACATTTAGTTTAATTTAAAGTTAGATAGTGAAAAGATAATGACTGGATTAGAGGAAGTCCACAGTAAATCCAAACAACCAATCCTTATTTTTTGAAGATGCATGTGTGTAATGGAGGAAATAAAATAAATACAAGGTGGTGGACAGTTTCAAGGTTGCCACTGAGTGTCTGCTAAGACACGAAAAAGAAGCTTAGAGTCATTTTGACTCATTTTGTCGAAGAAAAATTGTAACCTTTATAGAGGTTTTGTGTGTGGGTGGTCATTGGTCAAGAAAAACAATCTCAAAACTGGTTTCAAGCAACCACACCGCTATTTACTGGCCAGCTTTAGCTCGCTACTCTTTTTCACCAATAGATGGCGCCTCTGGACCATACATTTAAAACTAAATAGTCCATTATTCCGTGCCAGTGCAATTAAAAGTCTCATTTCCGTTGAAGCCATTTTAACAATTTGTATCATACTTTCATCATAGAAAAGATTAAATTAAAACTCAAATAAAATATTATTTAAGTTCATTATCTGAGAGGCCTCCAAGGAGAAACCTGAATTAATTTTCAGGTGTAATTACCTGTCACTCGCTGCTTCCACCTTAGAAACTCTTTGCTTTTAGGAAGTAAATAATGTGTTTTAAATCTTGAAGATCTCTCTGTCACACGTATAGTACTTTATGTGAGGGACTAATGTCCCTAATAGCTGTATGTACTACCTACAATGCAAACTTTTTTACTAACAAATAACATTTTCATCAATAACACAAGAAGGAAAACCAAGACAGCTGAATAATAACACTTTCTGTTCAGGTCAGGTTATTTTTCACAGGGAAACTTCACAACAAAGTAACAAATGGAGACATTTCATAACCAAAGCAAAATCATATAAAATCCAGTTGGTTCCAAATGTAGCTTCATTTCAGTTCAGTCCAATCATTTAGAAATACTTTGATCTAAGTTTAGTCTAATTCTACCGTAATGTTATTACTGTACATTTAAATTTCATTTATTTTTTTAATGCTAAGTATTCACAGACGCCAAGCTGATTGCATCAAGTTGCTGATTTTGCAGAAATCCTTCATCATCACAGCGTTGTGTTAATGTAGCTTTTAAGACTCAAAATGAAACATTTAGTCAACATAAAAGGGAATTTATCTAAATACATTTTTCCAGACTTATCCAGACTTTTACACAACACAAATCAAATTTCATAGATTTACAGACTTTCCAGATTCTGTAGGGACATGGACGACATAGATTTGAATTCAGATATGGCAGATATGACTCAAATGTAACGTTTCATCCGGGACACTAGGTGGCAGCCTTGGTTTCCCTTTGAAATTACGCCTTCGGCTGGAGGACACCTGTTTCTCTAACGCAGCAAATGTTTTTTTTTTTTGTCATTGCAAACTTAGCGTACAGAGTCTGGGACACATTTTTCCCGTTAGTTGTTTTATATTAGAAGAAAATTCACAATAACATGACATTAAATTGATAGTAATTTATTTTTTATTCTTTTTTTTGTTGTTGTTTTTACATTTTAAAGAAAATGTTTGCAGTGACACAACTTCTAATAAACGTCATGTATGTGAATACTATGATGCTGTGAAAAAGGCCATGGCTCCTCAAATCAACACTAACTGTGGAAACTTCACACTGGACGCCGAGCTTCTTGGATTTGGTGCCTTTCTAATCTTGACTTCCAAACAAAATGCAAAATTCACCTGAGACTACTGAGCAACAAATCACTTCTTATTCTCCCTGTCCCCATGTTTTTCTGGTGTCACTTGATAGTAGTTTAACAGGAGGAATTATAGCCAGAGTCCTGCATAGTATGTATGGTGTACTCCCTCCAAATTCCTGAATGGATTTTACTGCGTAATCTTGCACCTTTTCCCACACTTCTTCTTTACTCTCAATTTTCACCTAATATGCATGAACACAGCCCTCTGTTAAAAGCTACTTTCTTTAGCAGTTACCTTTTGTTGCTTCTCCTCTTTGTGGAGTGTGCCAAACACTTTCTGCAGGAAAAATGTGATGTCTGCAGTTTCCCCCCATGATCGTGTGAGACGTAGCATGACATTTTTGTATTAAAGATCATCTTTCATTTCATGTCTTGTGCGATTTAGTTTTGGATTCGCATTAGCTGCAAGTCAGACTCATCCATATTAACATAAATAAACCCTTAAACACGCCACAATGTGTGTCAGAGATCCATAAATTGTACGTGTTTCCGTTTATAAACTGATTAAATAAATTAACTTGGAAAGAATATTCTAATTTACTGAGACGCAGCTGTAAAACACAACAGCCAGACAGACCAGGGATCCGCGTCAGGTTGCAGTTTCTGTTTTAAAAGTGGAAACTGGGAGCAGACCCACGCTCTTTCCAAGTTAATTAAAACGCCCCCCTGATTGGACGGACAGATAATCCCGGCGGGCCGCCTGCTCGTACTAACTTGTGAGCGGGACGGAGTGCCAGTCACAATCTGCTAGAGGCGAGGGAGGTTAAGAAAGACCACTGCAGCTACAAAGGCGAGAGGAGCGCAGTTAGGGAAGTGTTGTTAAACGTGGGCTATGCGCGCAACACGGGGGGAGCGCAGTGCACAGAGGAGGTGAACGCATGTACAGGCTCAGCTTCACACTCACAGCCTCCTTCCTGAAGAGACACAGCGCTGAGAGGGGAAAGGAGTGAGGGAAAACTCAGAGAACAACACAGCAACTCTTGGACGAAAGTGCGCCACAGCCGTCAAGAGAGAAGTTTGGATCAAGCGGTCCAAGGAAGACTTTTCCCTGGTCAGAACCTGCTCTGAAAGAGAGAGAAAGAGAGCGAGAGAGAGAAAGAAAATGAATGTCAGCGATGAGAATCTGCTCAAATCCATCAGCAACGACGCGCTTCTCGACCTGACGCAGCGCTACGGGCAGTCAGCCTTCGGCTTTGGCGCTGGCCACGGTGCTGGAAGTCCCGGCAGGTACCCGCTCACGCCGGCCGCCGATTTCCTCTCCGGACAGACTGGGAAGTCCAACGAGAGCGGCGGGGAGCACACGAGCGACGACGAGGACGGCTTTGACTCGCTGGAGTCCCGGAAGAGGGGCTCCTCGTTTGGGGACGACAAGCCCGGCGGGCCCTTGGCCAAAAAGTCCAAAGAGCAGCGGTCCCTGCGGCTCAGTATCAACGCCCGGGAGAGGAGGAGGATGCACGACCTGAACGACGCGCTGGACGGCCTGCGCGCCGTCATCCCGTACGCCCACAGCCCCTCGGTGAGAAAACTCTCCAAAATAGCCACTCTCCTCTTGGCCAAGAACTACATCCTCATGCAGGCTCAGGCTCTGGAGGAGATGAGGCGGCTGGTGGCGTATCTGAACCAGGGACAGACTATAACCTCACCAATCCCCACCGCCCTGGCGCCCTTTGGACAGGCAGCCGTCTACCCCTTCTCGGGCTCCGCACTCGCCACCTGTGCCGAAAAGTGCACCACTTACTCCGGGGCACCGTCGACTCTCTTCAAACACTGTAACGACAAGCCTTGATTTGATTTACGCTCTTTTTCCTGAACTTTTACCTGTACTGCGCCCACGTCAGTCTCTGTCCCACTCTAGTTAATTTAACACATAATTCTGTGGAAATTAAAGCGGTTTTAGTCTAATGCGTAATGGTAAGATATGGTTAAGTAATCATACCTCAAAAATGCTCTGTAGAAATCAAATTGTTCGGGCCTTCCTGTCACTGTGGCTTGCATGTCTCACATCAACTACAGGCCGTATCCAAAATATGAACTTAAATTCTGCGAAGTTTCTGTTATCATTTGCAATCTATGCAACATTCAGTAATTATAAGAAAAAATAAATGCGACCATTTTCAACCTTTAAATTTGATCTTAATTAACTATATGAAAACAATCTGATGTTATATTTTCTGATACAGTGTGTTTGTTTTTATTTTAACTTATTGCACATCTCACATGATTGTATTGTACAACTTTGAATAATCTTCAAAGCCCGGTTATTATAATAATGATAATGATAATGGTAATGGTAATAATGGTTATATAACTGCAGCCTATAAACCGAAGAAGCATTCTGGTTGTGTTACAACATGGATTTCATATATTGTTTATAGTATGTCTTTATAATTAAAACATATCTATGCTCGGGGCCGGTTTGCGTCATCATTTCACAGATTTAAAGATTGCAAATAAAGCTCGGAAATGTCATGACGTGATAAACAGGAACATTTGAGATATTGCATTGATTATTTTAAAAGTACAAATTTGAATAGTTTTTTTATTTTTTATTTTTATTTTGCAAATGCACTGTTCTCTGAAAACTCCTTTAGGTAGAAATTGGCAACTAGCAACCGGCATGAGGAGCCTGTCTGAAGGAGCTCAGTGGGACTGGTGGGGCCTGTTAGGCTTGCAGTGGGGTCGTTGGCGCTGAGGGGAAGGGCGCAAGCGCCGCCCGGGGCTACCCACGACCTGTCTCTGGGTATTTGGGTGATTGCAGACTTGCTTGGCGGGCTCTTACACACTGGACAGCTATTAACACGATTTCCGACCCTGTCTCATTGGGAGAGTTAATTCAGTGAACGTTACAGGGACACTTTCCTCTTTGCAGGTTGGATGGATTTAGAGAAGTCTTTGAGACATTAATCGTCGTTGTTAGAGATACAGCGCGGCACGTATTGTTTTGCACCACCCGTGTGACACAGATGTACTTCAAGTCAAAACTGGAAAAAAATGCACACACCCACGTATACAACCCCCCAACCCCCATTATATATATATATATATGCAACATATATA
>CAEFZY010034137.1:0-30200 GCA_903066815.1 Brachyrhaphis roseni
AGTTCTTTATAATCCATAAAATGTTTAGAAAATCTGCTGTGCATAATAATTTGGAACAGTGCATTTTGAGTTTTTTTATTTTTGAAAACATTACTGTTCTTATGGGGAGCTTTGTTCAGTAAAATTTGATTTATACTATAATTCATGACTTGAAAATTATACTGACCATCATTTGCATTGACCATTTAAGAAAATCTGAGAAAATATCACTTGCATAATAATTTGGAACATGGTGTATTAAGAATGTAAGACTTTACCTCTGCTAAATACCTCAGACAAAACCAACAAGGAGGAATTAACTACTGAAATGTTTTTACTTCTTCAGCTTAACTATCAAGAAACAAACGTAGATCTCTGACAGCAGGGAGGTCATGTGAGGTCAGCAGACCAAGCACCCCTAAAGATGGTAATCACATAACAATCATTCCAGTATTTTAATGAACACTTTAAAAGTTTTGATTCATTATTTATTGTCATTAAAATAGTTGTAATGTCCTGTTTCACTTTCCGTGGGAGGTGAATTTGATCAAATATGATATTCAAAGATTAACCCAAAGGCAGCAGATTCATAGAAAAAAGAAAAGGGCCTAGACTGGATCCCTGTGGGACAATGTACGTATTGATTTAGCGGGACAGAAAAACGTTTTAATACTTGATATATCTGGAACCATTTACCACACCATTTAAATCCTGCAAACAACTCAACATGTGAGCTAAGGTCTGCCAAAACTACCAAATGATTTTTAAAAGGTGCAAAAGCACCGAGACAGCAGTCTTTCTCTGTAGCCTGCAGCTAAAAGTAAATTATAAAGAAATCTTAAGACTGCTTTAGAACTATGAAATAGTTTTTAAAACGACTCCAGTATAAAAAATCCTGAAACATAAAACATGTAGCTTGATTAAAAACAGCCAGGACAGAAGCAGGAACAACAGCAATAAAAGGCATAAGAGGCTATGTACAACTTTTCAGTTACAAAGAACAAACAACACAGAATATTAAAGAAACCCTGATTCTATTTTGGTCCAAGAAGTTTAGTTTAACAACAACATAAAGTCTAAATCACTAAATTGGTCTATTATCATTTTTAAAGCATTGCCAAAATAAAGAATTTCCTGTCAACACACGACACAGAAACACTAGTTCATGGTTTTTATTTACTGTAGATTAGATTAATGATTTTACATTCAAGATGTTGTAGCATCATCCAAAATGCTGCGGTTAGAGTCCTGACCAACACCAGAAAGATGGATCACGTTACACCAATCAGTAGGTTTTCACTGATGTAGATCCCTCAAGGGCAGAAAATGCCGTCTCATTTAAATCCTGACTGAAACAAAGAGTTGTGTACAGCTCATTGTGCTCTAAAGATCTCCATGTTAAACCTTTTGCACCATCACTGATCAGTGATTGAAGAGGGAGATTGAAAGCACCCAGCAATGCTTTTCCAGAGCTTAACAATTTCTGGACTTTCTATAGTTTTTAACTACTTGTTGAAAAATGATTTTCATTCAAAGTTGTTAAGAATTTGATATTTTCAAATCTGTATTTAAACAAGACTAAGATTATTTTTTTCATTTCAATGTCCTATAAATTGCCTTGTGTATGAATAATGCTATTCAAATGAATTTGCCTTGCTTTGCCTATTTATTACACATTTATTGTATCAGACTCAAAATAGGGTAGCTGTAAAAACAATCCTTTCCTAGAAACTTAAGTGTACAACTTGTTCTGTATAATTAGCAGTAATGAGCAGTAATCACTGGGTTTAAAACCTTACCAGGAGGTCCCCTTCAAAATAAGGCTCTAGTTTAACCTGATTATGAATAATTCTTCCTGAAATTCCTCCAAGTTCAATGTGATTTATCACCAGAAATTATTTTTAAATCACACCACTCACTTGCTCTGTTATTACGTTGATAGTTACTGTGGAATTGAGGTTCTTGAGTCTTTTTCCTGGCTGTATCAAACCGTTTTTTTGTTTGTTTTATTTTCAGCCTGAAATCTTGCCTCATTAGTCCCAAATGCAAGTCAGGTAGACTAGCTTTTCAGATTATGTATAACCAAATAAGACCTCTTTTTTTCATGACTAAGAGGAACCAACATGTCTCCCTCTACCCATCCGGCTTTTCTGTGCCGTCCACTCCTTGTGGGAAACCTTCTAATGGTGCACACTCTTTCACACCATCTACCTCTCTCTTTCATGCGGCCGTGTTGTTGTCATGTACTGTATGTTCCCTTGTAGATGCTCTACTTTACTGCCCACTTTCCGAACAGCCAGCTTCAAGGCTTTGTCTCTGACAGAGCATTGGAGTAATGGGCTGGAAAATGAGCCTGTTTTTTTTTGTAGGGGTGAAATTAATGCCATTTATTACCAAGTAGCTCCTGCTCCAGCTCCAGCACCAGCAACATGAATGAAAAGAGAAGGGGGGTGGGGAAAGGGTAGTGACATGCCATGTCTCTAACCTCTGAACAGATTACTTGTCTCCTAAGCACCCTACTTTATTTTTAATTTAGATTAAGTCAAAGTGTGTCGACAGTAAGCACTACGTGACATATTTTCTTTGGTAGACTTTTTAAGGAGCTGCAAGCAGAAAACCAGAAAATATGCAGCAAGCGACTTTCTTTTAGGTAATTTAAATCATTACAAAGCATCTGTTTCCAAATGCTACTGAAACACAGCGATAGGATCTGCAGTTCCAAACTCTTTTAAATCATTGATGAATTTAAAATCGTCTTTTTGGGAGATCGATTGATTATGTGAAACACTACTGTAGTTTTTTTTAAAACAGTTTGTATTAATTGTGATTCTTCATTAGTACACACAGGCTCAAATATATACGTGTACTTATGCAGATATTTGCTTAAATATTTCTTTAAATATTCTCATGCTAAGCATCAGAATTGATGGGTCTTTTTGAATTTGTTGGATTCCTGGGACGGAAGTGGCTCTTCAGCACCGTCCATAAATAGAGTTGAGGTCAGAGTAATTTGTTAGCCTTCTATAAGGTTTTCTAACCAGCTTTTAGATCTAAGTTTGAGGGCAATGCCTTGTTTGAACCCCCAACTGTATCTAAAGTTCATCCAGCTATTTCATATGAAGTTATACAATTTAGAGGTATTTCTCCTTCTTCATCATTCCATTCACTTTGTACAATGCCCTACTACTTGCTGCAGGGAAGCAGACTCCTGGCATGATGCCACTAACAACATGTTACCAACAAATTACTTTTGGAATAAAACTGGATAACATTAAGTTTCTTGTTGTCTGTTGTTAACGCTCTGAACTATAGTATGGGTAAGATGTTTGAATCATACTAAAAGAGTAAATCAATGCCAGAAAACTAGCAAGTTTTAATGGATCCTGCCAACTGTGCCATAAGTTATGGGCAAGTATCCAGCCAGAATGAAGTTAGAAGCTTGTTGGTGGCTAAAAGGAGGAAGTTTCTTCTTATTATGTCGATAGTTATCCAAATGTTAGTTGTGTTCTACATATGTCTACATTTCAGCATGCTTGCTTAGCTTGTTTTCTGATACCGAGTGTAAATGCATTTCTGACTGTAACTACCGATGTTTTGCTGGCTTTGTACTGTGAACAAAACTTTATTTGGCCTATCGCTAACAGACAGTGCCCAGAAAATGATCCATTTGCCTGATAAACCAATCTGACTCCAAGTCCAGGTTGGTCAGCAGAGCAGCTCTGTGTGCTGCTCTGTGATGACATTATTGAGAAAGTCTAATTTCTTGCTCCAGAGGAGACTTTATTGAACTTTGCATGGTCATCAAAACAACAGTAATGTGAGAAATCCGTTTTAAGTGGAATTGGGTTGTTATATCAGAGACACATTCACTGACATTTGCCATCCTCTACTTTGGTGCACATTAAAGTGTTGTGCATGCATGCAGAAATGTGGGGTTCACATTCAGATCAATTTCCTCATTATTTGGGTCTATTAGAAAAACAATATATGCAAGATTTTTGAAAGTAGTGTGAAAGGTTCTCAGAAAGATCTTCCACACACATGGAGAAAGTTACACAACTGTCTCACTTTGTGACAATGGCAAATGTTTTTAAAGCCATTTATCAGAATCTAAAGAAATGCTGCAATAAAATATTTAATACAAAATATATGATTTAAAAGAATGTCTTAAGTAGAATATGAAACTTGATTTCTAAATTTCAGGTTAATATGTTTCAGCATAATTTCATTCAATGATGTATTTTTGGGGCCAGATGGCCGAAGACTCTGGCCGGGATTCTGGCTTTCCTGCCGTGCGCCCCTGCAACCTTTGGATCTGCCCCCGGTCTGGCTGGCAGCGCTTCCCACCGCTCCGGCCAACAGGAGAAGAAAGCATGGCGACGATGCGATCGGGCTGGGCGGTGGGCTGAAGAGGACTACACTCAGTGCCCGTATGCTAGTGAACTGACCCGCGTGCTGCATCAGCTCACTCAGGTATGGCGGCTCATAAAGAAACCTAATTGCTCTTTTTGTTCCACAAAACATTTTGTTCATGCTGATTTTTTTTTACTTGCTTACTTTGTTTTAAATGTAAGATTTATAGAGGTACATCTCAACAAATTAGAATATCACCAAACACATTTTATCTCAGTGGTTCAATTCAAATTCAGAAATAATCATTATTCAGAGAGTGATACATTTTAAGTGCATGTTTCTTTTGTTTGGTTTTTTTGTGTTTTGTTTTTCATAAGACCTCTTAAGGATATTTTTAATGCAAAAATGTTATAGTATGACATTTAACACCAGGTGGAAAACCTGAGTGAAGTTGGCTTCCCCACCTTATTCAAAGCAAACTAAGTTGCTGTCAAAAGTTTGTGCAGCTAAAACTTTTGTTTGTGCTGCTATAATTTTAATGATAAATGTTTCCACAGGTGAAGAAAGGTAGTAAAAATATGGGTAGCTTTTTTGGACTTTTATGAAATTCTAAGCCATTAAGGCTGATTCTAAATTAACTTTACAATAATATTCTAATTTATTGAGATGTACTTGTAGTCCTGAAATGAAATGCTGTAAACCTTACTGTTAAAATTGTTGACCTAATATTGTCTCTAAATATCACTTTTTATTTCAGATACCAATTAATATCAGCAATTCGCAGCCTCTGGGTCAGCAGTTAGTGGCTTTTACCACCAGGGCTGCTGACTTTACAGATGTTATGGACGTCATCTTTGTCACTCACCTTGTGGAAAGACTAACAAGACTGCTGGAGAAAAAAAAAGAGGTAAGAGTGGAGGTTTACTTCTCTGCAAGAACGTGCAGTTTTTACCCTAAATGAACTTTGGATACCAGAGGCAACAGGGCGATTTTATATCAAGCTACAGGTCAATTATGCAGTAGGAACAGTGCTGAGGCTAGCAAGTTAGAAGAATCTGTATTTGTTTACACTTACATGGTTAATCAGCATAGGTCACTTTAGGGGAGATATTATTAGAAGATAGTTAGTGTCCTTTTATCCCAAGGACAATGCACAAGAGGCCATCCTCATTGAGCCAATGAAAAATAGTCAAACGAAGCAACAATGAAATATATAATGAGTAAATAGCAAACTGCCATCCCAAAGCAGCGATTAAGCGCCTTTGGAGCTGCTAATCTAAATTAAATCTCTCTTTTATGAATGAAGACACCATTGTCTACTTCGCAGTTCTGACTGGGGTTATAAATGTACCTGTTGGAGGGGATTTATTTGATGTTAATGGTGTGTGTGTTTGAATAATTGTGTCTACACTTACCTATTTCCTTGCAAATGCACCCATTTTGCTTCCGCATCGCCTTTTTTAAAAAAAAATTTTCATTAGAAATTTATGTGATAGACCAGCACAAAGTAATGCATCATTGTAAAATGGAACAAAAAGATACAGTGTTGTCCGTTTGTAGCCCCTCTAAATCTGTTCATTGTAGAGTGTTGCAATTACAGTTTCAAATCTTTTGGTATGTTTTCACCAACTTCCAACATTTAGTCAATCCCTCAGTATGAGAGATTGCTGGAAAAGTCAACAACCCAATGCAAACAACTTTCAACTGTTGCCATATGCTCATCCAGGAGGAGCGAATCCTGTGAATCAGTGGCTTGATAAAATCTGGTGGGTTTCCTTGGATAGAAAACCTTTTAAGCCATTTGAATAATAAACTGAACATGACTGCATTGTTTAATCAGCCTGAGATGCTTAGCTTGGAATCTATTTCATTAGATTTAATTGACTTTTTTTGATGTGAGGGAACATGTGTTGTAAATTAGCTGTTAATAAATAAACCTATTTGAATGAAATTGCCACCATCACCATGTTTAATGGTTGGGATGTCACTTTTATAGTAAACACATTTTTTCTTCAACAGATTCTCCCATTCATGCTTTCTGTTCACAAATTTTCTCTAACAAACTACAATAACTCTTTAAAGATGCAGCAAAATTTAATTTCCCTTTGGGATCAATAAAGTATTTTTGAATTTGAAACGTCTGCCGTCTTCACAGAACAGCTGAATTTATACTAAGGTACACACTTAAGAAATCAGTTGCCTATACTGGGTTTTGTTTAAGGGTACTGAATACAAATGAATGCCACACTTTTCAGAGTGTACTTTAAAAACATGGAACACCATTTTGTTCCCCTTTTATTGATAATGTAGAGTTGGCGTTGCTCTATCACATAAAACCCTAAGAAAACTCTGAATTTTGTGTTTGTGGTGTTACAACATGGAAAACCCAATGAGCTAGAAATGCTTTTCAATCATGGTGTGTAAATGTGGCTGCTTGTCTTTCTGCAGCTGGGAGACTACATCTCAGGCATTGCCAGTAACATGATGCTGGTGGAGGAGCATATCCTGTGGATGGCGCAGAACGAGGCCAGAGCGTGCACGCGGATCGTCCAGTGTGTGGAGCGTATTGCCCACTTGGCGCTGACAGAAGACAATCGGGTCATTTCTAAGGTGTGTTACACTTCAGGTCAGAGAGAGGTTACAATTTCTTTCTAAATATCTCACTGCTTTGCTTGCTCTTTTGTCTCAGAATAATGAAGTCTAGATGGGGCTTAATCAGACAAGTAGAGTAATGAAACACAAAGATAAATTGCTTCCTCCCATTGTTTCATTTTGCCTCTGCCTATTCTCTCCTTCTGGCTGTCACTGGGGATAAAAGCATCTGCAAAATGATTAATATAAAATATCTGCTCCTCTTCTTTCTCTTTTTGTTACTCTTCAACCCTTCTCCCCCCATTCCCCGCTCTCTTTCACGTTTGGGGGATTTTCCATAGGTATCTGCTAACATAGCTCTGGAAGCTTTTCTGATCAAACCGTCAAACTTTCATGGTTTATCCTGCACGGCGCTCGAGCAGACCCCCACGTCCACCAGCCTGCCTGTCCCACACAGCCACTCGTACCGTGACAAGGACAAACACAGAGAGCAGGAGGCCGCAGGAGAGTCGTTGCTCAGTTTCAAATGCCACACTGTCAACAACAGTGGCTCGCCAGCCAGTCAACTCAGCAAGGTAAGGCGAGCAAATAAGCAGTGTGAAAATTTGTAAAATGTCCCAGTTGCTCCATTGCTTGGTGTAATATATCAAAGGAATCAGGAAATGTCATGGTTTGTATAATTTTTGACCACATAGTGGAAGGCTGTTTGATAAGCTGAAACCTTGTTTTGTATGCCACAGATCATCTCGGGGTTGTACATGGGTCAGTCCTTTCATACAAGTCAGCAGGTTGGGAGTTTGTGAATGAGAATCAATCTTCAGTGATGGATATGATGGCCTTGTGTTCTTGTCGCTTTATATCAGCGCCACCATGGCCCCAGTTGTGGCTGTCCCAAATGACAAATAGATGCATCTGCAGCAGGCAGGCCAAGCAGTTTTATCCCCTGAATCACCTAAAAGATACAAAATAAAAGTTGGCATCCACTTATAAATTTCATAGGAAAAAAACGCTCATTATGTATGCTTTTAAACATGTAAGTACAATCACAGAAAGGATGAAAATTAGTATGTAGATCTTTTTCCACGTTTTATGGCTTTTTAGTTGTATTTGATTTCCTTCTGCTTTCGTCTAACTGTGTGAAATCCCTCTGGTCTTATCAGCATTTTCATGGCTGCTTGTAGCTCCAGGCTATGGAAAACTTCTATTTACGTAGAAAACTCTGCAAAGGTCGCCCACTCAGAAATCATAGTTTGGATGCCTTTAAAGAAAGTAGATGAATATTATTAAATCAGTAGTTAATTTTAGACGGTGTTCGTTAAATGTGATGTTATGACCATGGTTGTTACTCCTGCCAAAAGCTTACATGCACTCATCATTAACGTATGTCTTACATATTTATTTGCTATTAGTTATGTTTTTAAACAGGTCTTTTGGGAGTGCACTAATAATAAAACAACTTGCATAACTTTAAAACAAAAATTAGGTACAGGATTGTTAAATATATTGTAATTATTTTCTGATGTCTAACAGCTAAAATACATCAATATATGACCTCAATATTATTTGGACAAATATCTCAGGTTTTTGTAGCTATCAATAATTTTCAGAAATAACTCTCCCTCTTATTTATATAATCTGTAAGTCTCATTTCAGTCCTGACAAGCATTGTTGAAAATATAACAAGCTAACAGCTAACTTTTAGCTTGTTTTATCCATCCAGTATCCAGTCTTTTGTGTGTTTGAGATCATTACCACATCAAAACATCCAAATTTATCTAAATTTCAGCCAAATAGTAGTGATTGGAAGTGAAGTTGATGGTTAGTCCTCTGTCTAGATTACTCCATCCAGTCTTTGAAGTGCACCAGTTCACTGACAGCTAAACAAATCACTCAGCTGATGGTGCCACCATGCTTGGCAACTTGTGTTGTTCTTCAATTGGAAAGATTGACCTCGACTTCTCCAAGTATTGCTTCTGACATTCTGCCAGATCACTCCCTGTTCCACTTAATCATGAAACTTTTCTCCAGACAGCATTAAAACAATAAATTATAACCTGTCCAATCAACATTAGCTTAAAAATAAAAAAATATTGTGACTGTATATTGTTGATTCATATTACCCTTTTAAAAGATGTCATTAATACGCAGAATTAATTACATCAGTGTCTGGGCTGAGTGGATTAAAACTCCAGAATGACGCTGTTTGTCTGACTCCTTTTGCCATTTCACCGTCTTGGCTTTTTATGGTTCTGGCTGAATGTTTTATTCTGGTGTGAAACTGCATAAATATTTTGGATCAACTCCTGATACATGCCTTGTTGAATAACAAATAAAAATTCAAATACATGCACAGTGCATTCCAAGTTTTACGTACTTACTGAAATAAGAAGGATAATGTGAAGCAAATACTTAATTTAGGCAACACAGGCAAGATGTCTTGCTGTCAGCACCTCAGTGATTTTGACAGAAAACTTTGTACAAACTCATCATAAATGATCCACTTAGTAAGCAATCATATACATGTTGCATACTTGAATTGCTGACTCTCAATTTTGATTTTTTCTTGTTAAAAATGGTAACCTTATTTACAGTCTTTTAATTTTTAATGATGATTTGTCACCATGCAGGTACCTTACTAGATGAGCTGCATAGTCCATACTACAGCCAGTTTTCAAAGATGTTAAAAGTCTGCTTTTAAGTATACTCCAGATGTTATTTCATGACCCTAAACAGGCTGTTTATACTTTAGTGTTCCATCGTTGCTTAATTAAAACAAGTCTGCATAAAGTTCTCAACAGTGATATAGAGTCCATTAAAGCTGCATTATGACTCATTTGCACTGAGAAGCGTGTCACAGATCGGTGTGATTTGGTATGCTATTTTGTCTGTTTTTATCATAAAAGTGGCACAAGAGGGCAACAACA
Source organism: Brachyrhaphis roseni (assembly GCA_903066815.1). NCBI lineage: Eukaryota > Metazoa > Chordata > Actinopteri > Cyprinodontiformes > Poeciliidae > Brachyrhaphis > Brachyrhaphis roseni. The sequence goes on from CAEFZY010034137.1 coordinate 9,849, forward strand.
CTGAAAAATGATATATACTCTTCAAAGAAAATTGGATTTTTAGAGCTACATGTAATCCTTTGTGAAATTTCTGATCTTGACATCTCTTCAAACTATGAAAATTTTCCATTTGAAGTGTAAAAGCTGAGAGTGCAAATACACGTCAAATTAAATACTTTATTTCAACCGGGACAAATCCCTTCATGCAGTGTTGGCGAATGCAACAAACACAGCAAGAGACAGGAAACAGAATATTCTAACTGATGCTGAAAACAAATGATCCGACTGAAAGCAAATGCATTATGTGAAGCAATTCTAGATGTGAAGTATCAGGCTCACAGGAGATAAAATGAAGTTTTAGCAGCTGTTAATGAATGACAGTGAAAGCCTGTTGAGTTAAAGTTACCATTATTTTCCTTCACCAGAAAGGAGGCACGGTTATCCAGAGCATTCATTGTTGAGCGCGTTAAAAACACTGGGTATCACTTATCAGAAACAAATTGAAATGCTCCAAAGGAGCAGTCAAAGACACGCTCCCATGTGACTCATCAGTCGACTTGTCTAACACTGCTCAGTTTAACAGCCCACAGTGAAGACTCCCATACGCACACTGCTCTACAACTTGTTAATGAGGAGGCACTACAAAAGGTGATAACATGTCAAAAAAGATCCTAGTTGAGTTCATGGGATGAGCTAATCGGGATGTTAAATTACCAATGACTTAACATTCCCTGTTTTTGTGTAGTGACAGATGAATAGGTTGTGTAACCGTGTCGTTGTGTGTTGCAGGTTCCTCTTGAAAATGAGCTCCGGATCTCAATCGGGTTTTACCTGGTTAAATTAAAGAATGGCAGATAAACAGACACAGACTGACATAACTATCACTTCACTTTGACTTGACTCCTTTAACTTGAAAAGACTATAAAGTTAAAGGAGTCAAGTTCCTCCTGCCATGCATGTCATTTTCTTGTTTCTATAACATTTCATCTAATGTGCTTGATGATGAAATGTGAAAACATGCAAACAGTCATATTTACCTGTTTTTCTTCTGTGGAGTTCTTGTCATCCTGTGATATCAGGACACTGTGCAACCCAGTACGATAATATTAAGAAAACTACAAGTTAAAATTCCATATATTGTGTTCCACTTTGTTCTGCGTCGCAAATCTTATCCTGATATCTGCTAAATATCTGGTGACAATAATGTTTTCCAGTCCAGAGCAGACATACTGCAACATTTATTGTTGCCTTTGGTGAGAGTGTTGTGTAAGTCAGCAACAATGATAAACCACACAGTTTATATATAACAGTTTTATTCAGAACTGTGCAATATATCATATCATAACCATGAAGCGACATCAGTGTGTGGAACATTGCAGTCGCTAAAGAATGCTTAAACCCAGTATGTGGTAGACACAAACTCAGAAAAACATAGTTGTAGTAATATTATTAAATATTGTGATGATAATATTGATTACGATCAACACACGTTACTTTTTCTTCATCACGTTCCTTAACTCTCTTTATGAGCTTTAGCATATCGCCTGCTAAAAATATTGTCATAAATTGTTGTGAATAAAAGGCAGCAAAGTAGATCCAACTGCTGCAAACTATTATTGATATGCTGACTTCGCATGAATAATCCTACTTAATTTTGCTTTCAACAGTACTTTGCTATTCCCCAGAGATATTGTTATGACAATTGCAGTTTAACGGGTTGTGGATATTGACTGGTTCAGACTCCTCTCCTTGTGTTAGGCTTCTTCCCTTTGGTTTGTATTTAGTTCAGCTCTCTGTGTTCTTTGTATCCATTTGTTATTTCCGTGTCTTTGCTTCCTGCACTCCCCAACTGTCCCTCATCTCCTCATTAACTCACCTGTTTGGCATTCCAGTAATCAAGCTCCCCAGTTTAAATATTAGTTGTTTTTTCTCAGTAGGTGTTGCGGCCATCCTGTGTTCCTCCTGTGATTTATTAGTTTAAATTTTCCCTGCACTCAATAGATTTTTGTTAGCTTTTGATTTTCCCTGTTTTAAGTGAAAACTGTTTTCATTCGCCTCTCTGCGTTTGGGTCCTCCGCTTTGCCATTACTGACAGAACAAGTGTACGCTAATGTCAGCAGTTTTAGACTACATTTCTGAAAAAGTTACACAAATGATCAGGAGTTCCTGAAATGTAAAAGTTGTGTGCGTAATATCACTTTACATCAATCTGATGGTGAATGTCCTAAATAACAATTATAAACAATAAATATCTTTGTTGTTGAGCTCATATGTCTATTTATTCAATAATTTAGCAGCAAAAATGGCTTTTGGTGTTGCTTAGTTTGTTGTGTGGTTTTTGATTAAAATGTGATTGATTACAATTCATTAATCAAATACCCTGGACTTAACTTGGTTAAAAATCTTAATCAAGTTCCACCAGAAGATATAATCTGATGCAGTCAGAAATCAGTTTTATACAGTGCAAAGCTTCACTGTCAACAATGAAGGGATGTGCATGATATATTAGTAAATAATTTCCAGATTCTAAAATGTTACAACATTTTCTTGATCTGTGAAACCAAGTATTTTCAACATTTTGAAATGACTTTATGATTAATACTAGAAATATTGTTTTCGCACTGCACTTTGTTGGGATGAAGCTAAGAACAGCATCTGGCTCCAAACCAGTTTTTTCAATTTTTGTTCGACAGTAATTTGACTGGTTTGGCTGAACCTAAATAACAAGTCTTTAAGAGGATTAAACTTTCATGGAAAGGGGACGGATGTGTGTTTTTCTAAATAAACACAACTCCCTCTGGAGTAAAGACTGAGTGATAAAGAAAAAGCTAAGGAAAAGCTCACATAAGCACAAGGATTTGCCTGCACAGAGGTTTCAATTGAAAACTGCTTTGCACACTCATTGTTGTCTTGGTAGCAAAGTGTATTAAAGAAGATTTGGCTGCAGCATCCTCCCAAACAATTACATCTGCTTCTTCATTCTCTCCCACTCTCTTAGGGTGCATGTGAGTGACTGAAAGCTGCTATACGGTGATGATTTAGAGTCTCAAACTGATAAACTGCAATCAACTTGCTACCTCTCACCTAATCCCTAATGATTTGGGGAACAATGACGTGAAAGGCCTGCTCTGAAGCAAGTGTTTGGAAGGCCTGAAAGTTGTTTCTGCCAATAAATTACAATACCTCACCAGCTGGAACTGTAATGACAGCAAGACTTTTAAATGAGAAAATCACTTAGTTATTTGTCACGTCTAAAGAAAGAAATATGCAAATAGATCCACACAAGGCAGAGGGCATTTGTCATTTTCAGCATTGTGGTTATTGCAGACTTGACTGCCTTGCACAATAATTATACACGTTGAACCTTTGCACAATTTCTCCTTACAACTGGACATTTCAGTGTATTTGAATTTCATGTGATAGACCAACAAAAAGCAGTCCTTTAGGTGGGCCACTGTAGGCCAGTCATGGTGAGCTTTGAGTCAGGAGCAGCAGAGAGGCCTGTAGGAAACCTGGAAGAGCTTCAACAAATCTTCTGCTTCTGGGTCTGACTCATGAACAAAGCTGTACTGTCGTATTATTGAGCATGCTTCTTCTAGACCTTTCCTAACTTGTTCAAGGAAGCTTGAATATGTCCTTTATGTCAGGTTCAGATCTGTAAAGGTTTTAATTGTGAGTCTTAAAAGTCATTTCAAAAAGTTTTCAAGATCCTTTAGTGTTTTTCCTGGAACATAAGATCTGAATTCACCCCTCGGTTGGTAACTGATGATGTTCTGCACAGATTCACAACTAATCATCCTTAAATTACACAACCATACGGCATCCTATCTTATTTCCTGAGTCAATGGGCATTATCCTTGAACTGAACTGTAGTGTGAAGATTTCATAAAGGGGACACAGTTTGAGACAATATTTGCCATTTTAGATGTTGCTCTTCTGAGTCATTGGCAGGTAATATGTGGTTGGAGTATCCCATCTCTTTCTACCTATAGACAACCTCTCACTGCCCTCCAGAGGTCCGCAGCTCTCTGTATACTGCTTAATGCTTTGCAAAAGTATGCATACACCATTTGTCCTAATAAAACCACATATGCCAATATATTTTACTGGATTAATTAGTGATAATGAAGTCAGTTTTTACCAACAGCAATCTGACAAGTGTAGAAGCCATTTATATTTAGCCCTTGAGTCACTACTTTGTAGCACCAGCTGTCTTTTGAAGGATGTCTCCAGCTGTGTAAATCTAGAGACATAAATGTAAGCCAGGTGTTTTTGTCGATTAACTCAAGTTCAGTTGGGGTGAATGGAAAGGTACATGCCAATGCCATTTTTTTAAGTATTGCTACTTAGATTTTCTTTCAATTTAACAGATGAATATCTTTAGATCTAAACTCATTCAACTTCTTCTGTACTTTTTCAGTCTTCAGTTCTCTCTCTTATTTCAGAGAGAGAATGGCAAGCATGGAGTATTGTTTTATTCCTCAATTCTGATTTAAGTGTCTCTGCAACTTTTTCACTGACCTGTCCTGTTGTGTTTTCACGATGCTGTTTGTTCACTAATGTTCTCAGAAACATCTCTGAGGCCTTGCTGGAATTATACTGATGTGAAATTACACACAAGAAGACTCTGTCTGACTTCCAGAAAATAGATTGACCAGGATTTTATTTCACAAATGCATGGCACAGTTTGCAGATTTTTGTTAAAGAAGTTTGAAAATATAACATTTTACTCCCACTTTTCAACTACAAAGTATTTTGAGTTGCTCTATCAAATACAATCTTTTTAAAACACACTGAAGGTACTGTGCATTAGCCTCCTTTAAGCTGTTGGATTTTCTTTCTACTTTAACTTTGAAAACTAAAGAACGACAGCTTAGGGGGTAGAATATAAAAAAAATCATACATTTTATGTGATGCAAACTGTGAAGCTGTGGCTTTTCTGCTGGGTAAAGTGGGAAGTTGTTTCCAGGCCAAGATCCACTCATGGCTACAATAAGGCTGATAGCCGACATGCATCAACACCAACGCATAGATTATTTTGTCTGGAGCTTCACTCAATTACTTTTCCCTCTGTGTCTGTGCTTAGTTCTGTATAGCCAACAGTTCTTCCTCTAAATATTCTCATTTATACAGATATCCATAAATATCTGATCAATGACACGAGCAAATCCTTCTCCATTTTTCCAATGTGGTGGAATGAGTTTATTCTGACCGTATTATCCACCAAAATGTGCTTTGGAAGCAAATATCTCTTCATTATAACCTCATGATCTCAGCAGTGTGCCATTATTCAGTCATGTGGAGGAAATATTTACATTTCTGCATCTGAGATCCACAGAAGAGGCATTACTGTCAGCAACCTGTCATAAACACCAAACAGTCTTAAGGATGTTGCCAAGGCTGCTAAGAAAAGAAGAGAAATTGATCCCTGAATCATCTGCATTAAAAGCACGTTTAATATCCTTCCAAGCTGAACCATCACCATTAGCACTGATTTTCACAAGAGAAGCAGAGCAACAATAAAACCCAACTGTCTGCTGCACAGGAAAATATTGACATCATTCAAAAGAAATATAGAGAAATCACGAGCTGTTGGCTTAGAAATGATCAATTTGATTCAGTTCATTTATAGCGCCAATTCACAACACGTCATCTCAAGGAACTTTACAAACAACAAACTACTTTAAAATCATGCAGATTTAAAGTAAATTACATGGATTCCAATTGATCCTAGTTATTAAACATTGCAGCCGATATCAGTTTATTTTACTTAAAAAAGACACATAACCCGACAGATTGCATCAAGTCATTGACTTGCAGCATTCACTTCTCCTGAACGAGCATGTAGCCAATGATGCAGTTGACAATCACTTGAATTGTGTCAGTGACTTTATGACAATCTCATACTGAGCATGTATGTAGCGACAGTGGTGAGGGAGACCTTCAACAGAACCAGCTTAGTGTGAACAGTCGTCTGCTACCACTGACTACAGTGCATACACACACACACCCCCACACACGCCCCCACACACACACAGTAAAACAAAGAAACAGAAGCTCTGATCAAACGTTGGACTCGATCATAACATGCTGTTAAACATAGACATCTGATTCCTCTGAAATAATTTTCTCTACTTTATAAATGTACTCAAATGTACGTTTTTCAGTGTGTCATTATGCGCCTGAGATAAAATAATTTACTGTTCTTATGCAGCTTTACCAGACGTGCAAACACATTTGTGATTATGCCCAGTTTAAACGGAAAGACTATGTTCTATCACAGAGGTGACTTGCTTCATTTGAAAGCATATACATTAATCAGTAAAAAAATGCAATATGTAAAACTTAACCCACATTTATATAAGAAAACCAAATAGAAGAGAACCAAATAAAGGTGACGTAATCATTCCTTTCTAATTAGAATTTGTTAGGGATGTTTTATGGATCGGTTTCCAGTAATCAGCATTTAAAGTGCTTTACTCCAGGATGGATATTGCAGGGGCTCCTCATTAGCTTGTTGACCTGTGACTCAGAATGCAGGGGCCACACATTAGAAAAAAATCTTCCTTACATGTTTGACATACAAACAATTTGAGGTTAATTGCATGGATGCTCAGCTACGATTAGCTGACAAAGTCAAATGGCTACTGGCATTAACACTGGATCAAAAAAACAGTCTTGTAATTGCTCATGCTATTTCTTTTGATGAAGCGGGGATTGAGCTTGTGTATGAGTTTGGGAGCATTTATGCAGACTTGCGTTGTTGAACTTACTTATGCATGCAAGCTTATATCATTTCACATCACGGATTTGATGAAATGCAAAGTTTGAATCTTAAGTACGAACTGTTTATGTATGCGTGTTTGACCGCACATCTAGCCATTACTCTTCAGTGTGAAGGTAAATTTTTCTCCCTCCCAGAGGAATCACATCTTTTTCTCTCTTTGCAGCTCGGTGATACAAACAGGCCTGTGATGCAGCAGTGAGAGGCCTTGAATGCTAAACAGATCATAAGAGAGGAAAGCAGAGGGGGGAAGGGGAGGAGAACTAGGGGGAGAGTAGACAAAAAAAGAGAAGTGGGAATGGAGGATAGTGAAAGAGAGAATGGATACAGTACAGCCAAAAATGACAAATGAGAGACTAGAAAAGGGCTTCTACTGGAGCAAGAAGCGAAGCTGTGAGATTCAGTGGGAATAAGAGTAATATTAGGAACAAGAGGCGAGAGAAATTGCCTAATCAATAACTGGAGATCAACAGACTCTTGGGGCTACTGTCTATTTCCATTGACTCAGAGAAAAAGATTTATTTCCATTTTATGAAAAAGACAAGGAAGCTGACCTCCTACCTCATGTTTTCTGTTTTGGATATGTTCCCTTATGAACATCTCACTGCAATTACCTAAACTTTGTTTGTTTTTGTGGCATTTTCCTAAATCAAAGGCTAAAGTTTCCTTTTTTTAAGTTACTCCTTCCCAAAGCTGCTTTAATACGTTATCAAACATCACATTGAAGGATACAGGAAAATCCTCTGTGGGCTGTGTTGTCCATTGCAGAGTTTAATTGCTGCATAACAATGATTTCCATCTCACTCTGCACCACAGGGCACAGATGAATGGAGCCATTTGCTCATTTCTCATTCATGTTTATTCATCTAATTTTTTTCAGCACTTTGCTTAACACCATTTAATCAGACGAGGATGTTCATATAATTCACAGATGTATCTCAATAATCGCGGCCACTGCATAAAAATATATAAAATATAGGAGTTCCACTTTTGAATTGAATTCATGAAATCATAAAGTTTTTGATGCTACTCTATGTTGCTAACACACACCTGTATACAGTCAATTCAGAGACATTCTGAAAACAACAGTTGGGATAACTGGACAGAAATTAACTGAACTCTGGTGAACAGTAATTATCATTTTCATTTGTTTCATGTGTGATGAACCAGAAACCAACTAAGGCATGCATTAGACTTTCCCTTCAGGACTTTTTCTTTTGTAATCAGAAGAAAAATAGATATTGAAAATATAAAGGTAAATACTTTCCATAAACTCTGTTCTGTCTTTGAAACCAGTGAATGCCTTCCATTACTCCATGCATTGTTGTTTCTTAATACAGAATCGGATCACAGAGGTAACAGGTTGGTAACCAGTTCCTCTTTTAAGGATCTGAAGGTATTCCCAGCCCATAAGGGATGTACAGTCCTGGGACTGTGATGGGATCTCTTCCCATTGATAATCCTCGATCACATTCCCAAAACACAGCTGACCCCTGTAGAGGACTCTGCTTCAAGTTCCTCCCCAAAGATGGAGCTCCTACACTTCTGACAAGGCTTAGCCAACTCACAACCAGAAGTTTCATAACAGCTGCTTCTACCAAGGGTCTCCATCTTTTGGTTGTTGACCAGATTGTATGACCTTACATGATGGTCAGAATGAAGACACGTCTTGCTTAGCAACGTCCACACTGCAAAAACACAACAAACTTTCTGAAAGTTTGTTCCAGATTAGTGGAGCATAACAACTGAATGCAGCTTTTTCTGATTTTTTGTTATTTATGATTACCGATGTTTCTTATAGCGAGTCCTCCTGAATTGACTGCTCCGCATCCGGTTGTCTGTAATGTACCTTTAAACTTTGACTTTTGACCTCTAAAGACTCTGCTTGTTTGCACTATTTTGCTGCCAGATTTTATGTGGACTAAATAAACTTTTACTTGTGCCTGACAAGTTACAGAATTCATTGCAGCTGGAGGTAGCTTTCATGTAAACTAAACAATAAAACTGCAGTTTGTAATGTCAGTGTGAAATGCCTAGCATGTGGAGAACAGTGAGAACAGACATGGTTAAAAAAGTATTTTTTTCTGGAAGTACCCCATCTGTGTCATTCTCTATTACAGAGGAAGTTCAGTCTCTGACATTCTAACTTGAAACTCTCTTTAACTCATTGGCTGGATAATGTGAGTTCTCACATTGGTCAAAAGTTAACCTTTGGTTGGTTGATGTGGTCCAGGCTCAGGTATCAGTCCCAGTTGAGAGCAATCGGCAGAACTGAACTCTCAGGAAACTTTTGTATGGCAAATAAACTTCACCTGGGAGCATGAAATCCATTGGCAAGTTATGGGATTTGATTCTCATAACTTTTGATATTGATTTTTTTAATTATGTAAATAGTGTTTTTTTTTAATTATTATTTGGCCGATAGATGCAGAAATAAAGATCATCAAGGCCAAAACATTCTGCAAATGCATGACTCCCCTACTTATTATCGCAGAATAACTTAGTGCAAAATTTCCCCACTTACAGGAGGACTAGAGCCACCTGTCAGCTTGCAGTGTTCTCTGAAGCAACCTTGAGATTTATTTTACCAGCCGTGACATTTTGACAAAAACGGCACGTCTTCAGCCAACAGCACCAATATGGTTCAAATCCCAGTGTAAACCAAAGTAAACAAGCAACAACACATTCCCTCCCCAACTAACAAATGAAGTCCAACCAGGAACAGAAAGTTGATGGTCTTGGCAACAGCCAGATATTTGTTTTGCCTTTCTAGAAATTTTCGGCAAGACATATGAAGGAAATAGTGTTCTGTATAATAAATGCTTTTCCTTCTTGATATAGTAAATCTTCTAATTCTAACAGTTTAAATGGCTGTGTCAACTTGGTGACAGTTGATGATATTTTATCTCTGAGGCCAATTATCTGTGCCTCCACATTGACATGACATTAGGCCATTAGACCAGGCAGGAGCTGAGCTTCCTCCCCTATTATAGTCAGATGGCATTTATCATCGTTGCCTTCTCATTTGCACTTACTTGACCCTTCCCTCCAGTAATAAAGAGGTAGGTCGGTTTGCTTAGTTTGATTTACGCTGCATTTCATTTATTATATCTCGTGGGGGGGGGGGGGGGGAGATTGTAATGCATTATTGCTATACATGCATGGTTTAGGTCAGAGGTGTCTAGAAATGTCATGTTAATCTGCTAAATCCATTTGAAGACTGGTTTTAATTTGTTTGCGTCTTTAGATCCTTTCGGAATGTCCAATTATGTTTTAGTTTAAACCATCTGACCCAAACAGTTATCCTTATATGAAAGAAAACTGGTTAGGATGATGACGATCAGGGACAGTCAAGGAACTGCCAATTCATATTTACCATTAAATGAAATTTCCTGAAACATCAGTGCCACAGAAGCCAGTGGGAACACTGGCTTCATGTTTTCACTGAAGCCAGTTTTACATTGGCTTAACGTGAAATGGTGCTGATCAAGTTCCCTTCACCTAAGCTGTCCACTTTAACAAGAAAAATACCTTCTTGAGTGAAGGTTTACATTTAGATAGAATTTGAACTGTGGCCACAATGACGGGTAGTGTGTTGAAGGTGTGAAAGTGAGGCTTTAAAATATGAGAAAACGTTACTAAACTTCAAATGTGATGGAGGGAACATTATGATGTGAAGCTGTTGTGCTTTCAGTGGTACCTGTACACTACAAAATGAATGAAACTGTGGAGGAGGCGGACTACTTGCCAGTCATGTGAAATCAAGCTGGATGACTGAAACTTTCCCAAAGTTGAGTGTTTGAACTGCTAAGTGATCCCAGATCAACAAAACAGGCTTTAAAATGTACAAAACAGACTAAGAATCTTACCTTAGCTACCTTGTCAGGATTTTAAGGACATGTTTTGTTTTCACTTCAGTTTTGAGTTCTGACATTTTTAATGTATTTTACATTTTGGTGCACTATCATTTATTTGTCTTTTGTCTAGTCCTTATTTAATTCATGTCTGTATTTTCCTCATTCAGTGATTTTCTTCTGTGTTTGATTGTAGACTTTACAGACTGTGTCAAAGCCATTCTCCCTCTGTGCCTCGGTTCATGCTCCCCCACAGCTCAGTGCACCTCATTCACGAAAATAAACTCACCTGTGCATTGTTCTCCCAGTTTATATACTCAGTCTTTTATTCAGTTTTCCTGTTGGTTTCTTTTCCTGTGTGTTCAGTCCCAGTTATGTCTCAAGTTTTGATTCCTGCTTTTGTTTCAAGTTTATATCTGTTTAGGATTCTTTATAAAACAAAAAACATTTACTTTTCTCAAGATTCTGCCTGCCTCATGCATTTGTTTGGGTCTTTGACAAAACTATATTGAATATTTTGACTAAGGTAACCAGTTTAAATTCCAGTCAGAAAACTGGTCAAATGTCCAACCAGAATTACACCAGATGCTTGTTGATGGTTTCAAAAGTTGTAAAGAGCATCATTTAACCAAATCCCAGTGGGAATATATACATTGTTTTGAGTTTCTATTTTAATACTTATTGAATATTAGAGAAGCATTGAATCCCTGTTTTTAAAATTATAAAACTATTAACAAAAATATTTTTCATGCGAGTCATTAAAAAAAACAAAATTAATAAGCACAATGAGTGCATGTAAACTCTTGACTAAAAATCGAATACCACATACATTTTTCACATATTTTCTTACCTGTTCTCCTCATGTTCTTCTCAGCTGTTTTAAATGTGTCCTAAAGCTGCAAATGCTCAGCCAGATTACTGAGTTCAGCTCCGATGCTCTAAGTATTCCAAGCCTGTCCTGCTTTATCTGCCGCCCTTTGCTTTTGGTGTGAAAATCAAAGTTGAAATGACTCTGTTCTATCCTCCTTTCTCTCCCCCCATTTCATCTCTGACAGTAGGCGCCGGCTGAAAGTAGGGTGAAGCACCCGGCATCCTTTGCAATTCAACTCGTTTGGTCCCTTCATTGGCTTCTCTTCCACACCATTGTGTTTTACTCGTGCTGTTCCAAGCTACTTTTGCACTTGTTTTTGTAACTTGGCTCCCATGTCATATGGAGGGTTGTGAATAAACTTGAGAGAAAATATTGCCCAAGGTCACCATGAAAGCCCAGCATGGGATATGTACAGAAAAAAGAGAAAAACAAGCAGATCTTGTTTACTTGATTGGATATGCTGCTTAGTAATGGATAAAGCATCAAACTCACATTGAACAGCTGTTAATATAACAGCCTGTCAGTTCTGCAAATCTTGATGCAAAGCAATTTTTTTTGATGTGATTTTTTTCTTGACTATAAGCTTTGCATCTGTTCATCGTCAGCTCTTAAGTTTAACCTGAATGTTTTCACATGTGCACAGTGACTTCAGACACTGCACAGTACAGGTCCATTTCAATATAATGTCCTACTATAACAATAACGTTAATTGATTTTAGTAATTTAAGAAAAAGAAATGTCACAATGTGAAACATTTTTATGTTTTAGTGAATTTTGATAATCAACTGACCTGATATCCTAGGATGACATTAAATGAGTCAGTTCTCAATAGTCTCACATAATTAAAAAAAGGTCAAATAATAACAAACAAAAAATGAACTGTCAACCTTTCCAGGTTTACCCTGACTCTTATCCAATGACTTTTGGGGATAGTCATCAGGCGCAGCGTCCCTGCAATGTAAACAACGCATAAATGGATGGACAACTTTAAAATAACATTTTTGATACATAAATGTTCAGTTCTGGCAGTCAATGACGTACTCCACAGATCAGAAAAGGCACAAAACATCATTACTTCCTGTTGAGAGATTCCTAGGTTGCAGTGTAATTAGGGAAAGTTGAGTTGCAGGAAACAATGTAGGAAAAAGTTTGAAATGTTTTCTGACGCACAGTCAAGTCAGGAGTTTAGGTACAATTAATAAGGTGTGGACTGTAGCTGGAGTCAGTTTTTCAATAGGCGGCACAGATTTTATGAAACACTGAGTTTTGCGTTTTTATGGGCTGAAAGCCATAGTGCTTAAACTATCAGTTTGTACTTAAAAATGTTTCACTTTTTAATTGAATGACTGAAATGATTAACTTCCCGTTGTATTTTATTGAGATTCACCGGTATTTCCTGCTATTTATTCCTTCCACTTTTTGTTAAAATGCTCCATCTGCTCTTTTGGTGTAAAACTGCCTTTCTCTGCAGCTTCTTCCTCTTCACGTTTTTGGGAAGCAGTTTATTGTAACATCCATGAAAAAGATGGAAATGGGAGAGGGGAGCTGGGCTATTTCCTAATTATTCTGTAGTGCTTGCAAGTTGCACCATCTGTCGAGCTTATGCCACTCCTTCAATTAAGATTCTTAGATCGGCCAGATTTGAGTTTTACTGCTCAGCTAGTGTTTGCTCAGATAAAATCTACTGCAAAAGCACCGGCGTTCACAAGTTATAATTACAGTGACACAGTGTTCTGCACTCAGCAGTGGGATATCACTCGTGTACTCTGTATATTTCTCTCTAATTATTGTTATTGCTTGCGTGAAAATAGTGGTTTTCATCCCCTGCTGTAGCCACTACTGCAATGTTCAGGGCTGTAAATTTGGCATAGCAGTTACAAGTCCTCCCACAGAGTGTCCATAATTTTGCATTTACTCAAACAATATAAGCTGCTTATTTTTAATGCTCCGCACAGATTTGAAGTGTTTTATGTATTTGGAATTTTGTTTTCGAAATCTATCAATAGGTTGGTTTGGTTGCTGTGAAAGCTTTCCATCATGCTGTGATGCAGAATAATCAGAGTTAGCTATCTGGTTGATGTCCTCCATGTTCTGCTGTGGATGTGCTGAAGACTAGCATACTGGAAAAAGTAAAAATATTATTTGATCATAAAAATAAAAACTGAAGTATTTTTTGAAACATATATTGGGCTTCCACAGGGACCATATTGGGTGTGTAAAGATGACAGCAATCATGTTGTACGGACTGACAGAGGCGACTATATGGTATGATTTATGTTTAAAGACTCTAGCTTCTGTTTCATTGAACATTGTGTTCTGATTTCCTCTCAATCATTAACTTTTTAGCTTTTCTTTACAACTTAATGAAATCAGTTTGGACAAAGTGAAACTGCTGTAAAGAAAAAAAATGAGTAAAAAACAATGTCTTTACTATAGCGTTTTTTAGCTCCAAAGTATTGTGGGAGTATTGAAAGAAGGCTCTGTTTCACTTTTATCTTTTCTGGGTGAATCCAAGTCTTTAGTGGGAGGGTAAAAAAACCCTCTACCTACTTTCAATTAACACCAGATGTTTATTTATTGTCTCAATGGGATTTATTTTCTCTTTTGCACTTGTGTAACCACAAGGATCTCTTCGAAGAAAAGAGTAAATCTTGCCTTTTAGAGAATGCACAACAATAAACTGCTCAAATGGTTAAATTGACGACTGTGGGATCTTAATGTGGAATTAGTTTGGATACGTTCAAATATTTTGGTCTCTGCAGAGAAAAGATGTCAGATTTCAATACCTCCCTCCAGTGGTCTACATCTTAATCATTGTTGTTCACACGTTTCTAAAAGGAGGAAGGAAGTTCTGTGCTGCCTGATTACAGATGCACTCAACAACTGAAATGTTATTTTATTTTCCTCAACTCTATCGACCTATAATCTACTGAATGACACGCCTCACTGAGCCGTTTCAGTTTTTAGTGTGAAACATTTGTAAGATTTTCCTAGAGACTCTGCTGTTGGGAATGATAGCATGATTCAAACTGATTGCACTCTCTCTTTATATTTAATAAGAAGGATATTGGTATTGATCCAACAACAGTTGCTTGTTAAAAAATGGCTGTTTAGAGGAGTGTGCTCATACGAAATCCTGCTAAGAATAAAGTTAGAGGAGAAGAAAAAATATTTGCTTTGATTCCCTGCCTGGTGTGATGACAGCTCACTCAAATGAACTAATGAGCTTCTCCGCTGCCGGTGGAAGTGTATGAGCTTCTCTGAGTCTAATTATGATCCTAAAGCATTCATTAGGAGCAACTGTTTCACTTCAAGGCAAAAAAAGCAAACTGGAAGTTTAAATTGTGAGGATTGATGTTTTTGCAGGTTAATAGTCTTGTCTTGCTGACTGTTGATTGTTTTGAAGAAAAAGTATTCTTTAAAAGGGTTAGTAGTATGTAAAATCAACTCTTTTGAGCTTTACGTCATGTTGAAGTTTTCTTTAGATTTTTTTCATTCATGTTTGAAAATTCTTTAATCTCCCATGGTAACCATTCAGCTGTGCAAAACGTCTCGGTGGACCTAGCTCCTCCTCAGAGCTGCAGTTCCAAAGCTACCAAGCTTCCGCCTCACAAAGCAGCCCTTCCCCACTCAGCTCCTTCAAACTAGCCATCAGCAATTGGCAAACACCTGGTGGAACTGCACATCTGCTGAGCTCATATCAACTGTTTTGGTACAAATGTTGTTGGGTAATAGGGTTTATAGCATTGCTGTGATGACATGCTGAAGGCAGAGTGTGAGAGAGGGCAATTTCAAGGTAATAAAGTACAAAGTAATATTTCAAGTCATATTTGAAACAGAAAGCAGGTAATACTGCCCCTTTAATAGTATTAAATTAGGAAATTATAAAAAAAATCATTGACTGTTTGATGAACAGCTGTGAAGTTAGTAGTCTTCCATTTTTCACTAGCTGTAATCCTCAAATAAATATTTGAAATATCTGAGGGATCAAATCTTCTACACTGATATATGTGTAATTACCTATAAACATACATTTTACTTAAAGAATTGGATAACCGAAGTTCTTAGCTTTGAAAAGACATTTTGATTTACTGAGATTCATCTCTTGGTGTGAATAGACATTAAAAACCAGAAAACAGATCCCTGCCTTATTTTCTTTGCAGGGAACTCTGCAGCCCTGCAGCTTTATAAATCAAACAGAGGGCAATGCTGCATCGAGCAAACAGTACATGCAACAACACTGTGCTGTGTCAGAAGACGTACAGAGGAATCTGTGTGTATTCATAGTCACCTCCTGAATTTCTTGCTTTGTTGATCTGACCTTTTATTTTTATTTTTAAGGGTTTTTTTTTCCCCACACAGTCCTTCACAAATATCCAGGTATCACTTTAGGAGCAACAGGAAATGCATTTTTTTGCAGATTTGCTTCACTGCAGTAATAATAAGTGTTTTATTGCTTTAGTTTTATTGGTTATTTTAGTGTGCCTATGGTATATTTTCAGTGGAGCAACATTATTGTAATCATGTCAGAATAAGTAAAGAGATGTGTAAAGTAGAGTTATAAGTCCAGTGAAAAGCTGATTATATTCCTTTATTACAGAGCAAAGAGGTCAACTACTACAGTAGTTGTTCTGCTGCTTGTATTTAATCTGCGGTTTATTGTCCATGTCCCTAATTGAGTCACCTTGTTTTTCTTGTTCCACATTAAACAATGCTTATTCTCAAACTGAATCCAGTAATACCTGCATTAAAAAGACTGAAGTGTTTACTCTGTTATGTCTAACACTGACCTGCCGCAGTAGGTGAAGCAAGACCGGACTGCATTAATTACAATAATAATAAAAAACAAAAAGTCATGTTTTTCTGCTCTGGCCTGGAATTTTAATGCCTCATCAGGCAACAGTTTGTTTATTTCGGCAGGAGTTGGGAGGGCTGGGAGGACCGGAGAGGAAGCTGTTCGTTACATTTCTTCTGACACTGTGCCAGGACTCAAGCAACCAAATAAATGTCCAAGTCATCCCTTTTCACATCCAAATCTCATTTCTTCCTAATAGTAATGTGTTTTTATTTGCAGTGCTATACACAATGATATATTCAAGTTACATTGCAGAGAAAGGAAGAGTAGGAAGAGAGTACGCCTTCTCTGAACTTTTGGCTTTTACTCAATGGAAATGACATGGTCATTAACAGGTTCAGAAGTTATTTAAATCTAACCTAAAAGATACAAAAGTACACAACAGCATTCCTGTTTTTCTTTTGTGCTCACACACTGCAGAGCACCTGGTTACACCCCTCCCACTTCAGCATACATCACAGTTTGTAGTCATTTGACAATCTTTGTAGGCATTTTGTGAATCGTACAAATGTACGTATCCTGACCAGATCTGATTAAAACTCCTCTAAAACCAGAAAGTGGACAACTATGGAGATAAATAATGTCTAACGTGCTAACTAAATCATACTAAGATTGAGCTCTTGGGTTATTTGCAGTTTCTCAGAGCATCACAAGGCCTGACATTTCATTTTTTGGGATAGTCACCCCTGGGAAGATTGTTTGCTGTCAACTGTTTAGGAATTGTGAATAGTCTTTCTCACTTGTAAAATAATAGACTTCAAATAGTTTGAAAACCCGCCCCACTTTGATGAGCTGCAGCAATTGCTCCTACCTGGTCAAAGCTGATGACTTTCCAATGTGGCATTGTGTTAATACACACCTGCATGCTCCAGAACAGCAAACAGAGGGGAAAAAAAGGAAACATCAGCATTTAGAGGTGACAACACTCACTCAGTTTTTAATACTGGATAGTGAAAACTCAAGTGTTTGTGAATAGCAGCACCTGGGTGTACCTCTTAAATAAATTGGAGGCAGAAAGGCTATTGTTAGTTTTTAACACACAGCTTTTATTACAACTATGAAAGTTAGCATATTGTTGGTGGTGATACTAAACACATGACTAATTAAGTCATGTCTGATTAAAGCATTGAGCCACGTTCTGCTTGATGGCATAAGTAAATTGTCATTATTCCAGTACATTATTATTCTATTATTTATGTTCATTGAGAGAAATTATATAATTGCTGAGTGCAAAGTATCTGCTAACTATCCAAGTCACATTTAATGTCAAGCTACAGGCTACCCTGATTGCCTCATTTCTCACTGCTAATTAAAAGCAGAATCGTAGCCCAGTAATTACAAATTACAGAGAAAGTGTTGGAATTTGTCCAGAAGACAAAGAGGCAGAAACATTTCACCCACAAAGCTGAGGTCAAAAACCGGTTCTTGCTTCTGAGTGAACAGCGTAAGAGTTCAGGTAATTTTCCCAGCATCTGTCTGCCTGTTCTGCCTCAAATAACAGGAGTTGTCTAATTATCCCTCCTGCTCTGAATTTGGTCTTTCTCCTCCTCCGACTCTCTTGTGCACAACAGAGTCTCCAACCTTTTCCCCTGCTGCGTAATCCAGTGCAGTGCTGCTCTGTGCTCTTTTGAAGAGCATAAGCAACTCCGGGCCCCACTAATCCATGTTGGCGCTCTCAACCCTTTCTCTGCACAACGCCCAACACAAATTCTAAGATGAAGGATCATCTGCATGTATTTCCCAGAAGCTCATCTCGTTTGCTGTCTCACTTTGCATTCACATTGCCCCTGGCCATGTTGTTTCACTTCGGTCTATTGACACACATGTGATTTAGTCAGCTTGTTACAATGAATCCTGAGCTGTTTCACTGAATTAGACGTATAATGAAATTGGTGTGGCTGCATAGCTGGTAATTGGGGAAATTCATACTAACAAACCTGAAGGCTTATTTAAAGAGAAAGTCACTGTCGTATTTGAAGATAATCAAAATTTTGCTGCCAAACACAAATACGGAGCAAATGATTTCATGTGACTTGAATTTCTTTGCACTTTGTTAGATTACAAACTTTTTTGTATTTACTGGGACGTTATGTGATAGACCAGCATAAAGAGTGGCGTAATTGTCAAGTGAAAAGAAAAGGATGCATGGCTTTTCAAACTGAAAATCTGAGAAGTCTTGCATGCTGATGGAAATGGGGCATCAGAGTCCCATTTCCTCTGATGCCCCTAAATACAATATGTAGCAACTAACTGCCTTAATAGTACACAGTGTGCAATTTAAGCCCAGTATAAATGCAGCTGTTATGTGAAGGCCTTAGGTTTGTTAAAGAACATCAGTAGAGAAAAAAGCACCACGAAGACAAAGAAATACAAATCAGCTACAGCTTATAAAACAGTATTTCAAACTTTGACCATCTTAATGAAATGAAGATTGCACAGCCAACCATAATATGGCTCTTCTCCTAGATCGATGGAATATCCTGGAAGAGCCACAGCAATATGCAGGCCATATGGGAGAATCTGCTAACAGGACAACTATAAGACAAAGCTGGCCTTCATGAAAGAAAGGCAGGAAGAAAACCAATATTTGAAAGAAAGCCATAAGATATCCTGTTTGCAGTTTATTAAAAACCATGTAAGGGACACAGCAAACCCATGGAAGAATGAACCATGAGCTTATGAGACTATGCATTCAAAATCCTAGCGTTATGGTGGCAAAGTTCAGACATAAATGCTATTTGAATGTTATGTTCTCCATTCAAAGAAGTTCAAACTATTTTACAAAGAATGATGGAAAAAACATTTCAGTGTGCAGAGCTGGTAGAGACAACACCTGGAGAAGTGCAGCTGAAATTTCAGCAAACAGTGACTCAGGATAGAAACCACACTTTTCACATTTTTTGAAGGCAACTTTTGAAAATCTTGTATCATATTCCTTCAATTTCACAAGATGCAGCTCTTTGTGTCTGGCTGTCACATAAAATCTCCTTAAAATGCATTAAAGGTTGTAGTTGGAGTGTGACAAAATGTGAAAATACTCAGGCACAGGAACACTTTCTGTTAAAGTACTTTCAAAATAACAGTTTTAATTGGATGTAATCATTTTATAACATCATTCTGAGAAGAACAAAGTAGAATTTATGTCACTTTAATAAAAAATATAAGCTCCCAAATGCTACTTTGATTGTAAGATTTTTTTTAAATGGTTATAAATGCAAATGTGCCTTTAGCAAGGGCAGCTATTGTGTAAAATTGTGCACCATAGCATAACATACCCTGAAATCATAGCAACCTGTTTTTTTTTTAAGAATGTCCCATAAGATTTTCACTTTTGTTCTTAAAATGTCTTACAAGTGTTTCTTTACATGGACAAGTATCAGTTTGAAAAGCATTTACTCATTAGCTCTCTGGATATTGAGCAATAATCTTCCTGTTGCAGCATCTCTTATTAAATGACATTATTTGCCCGGGTGAGCTCTTAGCCTTAAGGCTCTCCTGTAGGCTATTGGAGTTTTCCAAGCTTCCTGCTGTTGAAGTATCTACTTACACACTGACTTTCCACAGCATGGTGAAGTACATCAAGTATGTTTTATTTCTCATGTTGAAGATCTGGCTTCTATTAGGCTGATTGCCTGACGAGTGATGTGGAGCTACTAAGACGCTGACATTTATGGGTTGGTATTTTATTGCCATAAATCTCAACACTTTAGAAACAGAATCGACTAAGGTCTTATTTTGAACTTGTCTGTGGTTTTTATTGAAAATGAAATAATTTTTGGCAATATTTGTTTTTAATTATGAACTGCGTTTGTCTTTCTGCTCTGGAAAAGCCCCCCAGCGTCGTACAGGAGGTCAGTCATGACTTGAGAGTTGTATTCAGTTATTTTCTGTATAATTTCAACATTTCCATGGTCAAAATTGCAAAATTTACACATTGGCTGTTCAAATATAGGAAAGAAGTGTGAGGTGAGGCAGTGAACTGTGAACTGCTGGTGTCAGTGTCACACGC